>CAUYRT010042823.1:0-18090 GCA_963574885.1 Lepilemur ruficaudatus | reverse complement strand
GTGTGAATTTACCCATCTTCTCTTCCCCCATCTCACCTGGCCGATGCCTTATGAATGTTACTTTCATATGTGCAGATAAGTGTTGATCAATTAGTACCAATTTAATGGTGAGTACATGTAGTGCTTGTTTTTCCATTCTCTGGGTACTTCACTTAGAATTATGGGCCTCAGATCTATCCAGTATAAAACAAGAAGTTCTATACCACCATTGTTTTGTGTCACTGAGTAGAATTTCACAGTATACATACACCACATTTTATTAATCCACTCATGTATTAATGGACACTTGGGTTGTTTCCACATCTTTGCAATTGTGAATTGTGCTGCTATAATCCTAGTGCAGATGTCTTTCTTATAGCATGTCTTTTGTTCTTTTGGGTAGATGCCCAGTATTGGGATTGCTGGGATAAATGGTGGTTGTACTTGTATATCTTTGAGGTATCTCCATATTATTTTCCACAGAGGTTGTACTAGTTTGCTGACCCACCAGCAGTGTAAGAGTGTTCCCATATCTCCACATCCACGCCAAGATTCGTTGTTTTGGTACTTTTTTGATAAAAGCCATTCTCACTGAAGTTAAGTGATATCTCATTGTGGTTTTGATTTGCATTTCCCTGATGATTAGAGATGTTGAACATTTTTTCATATGTTTTTTGGCCATTAGTCTATCTTCTTTGGAAAAGTTTCTTTTCACTTAGGAGAATGATCTCCAGTTCCATCCAGATTATTGCAAAAGGTATTTCTATTTTGTGTCAAAGTAATTAAACTTACTATGTTAATTGTATTCCATTTTATGTCATTAATTAAATGTCCACATTATTATGTTTTGCACAATTTGGATTCTTTTGAGAGACTGTAGAGATACCAGCATGAAAAAATATTGCCTGTGAGATTTCTAGTAGATGGCAGTGCTCATGGCCCACAGAATATCATGACCTGATGGTGCCTATTTCTTGATTTCCTAGCCCAATTTATCAGGAAATATATGCAGATAAAATAATACCCTAAAATTCACCATGAATTATGCAGTCAATATTGTAAAGCAACTAATTATAGAGAATGTGTATGGTAATTAAGACTTAGTTAACTTTCAGAAATTTTGAGATCTAAATGTGGTCTGATGACCTGAAGTGCTATTCTAATATTTTTTTAAATTAAGGATAAAAACATTAAGAATGTAGTGAAAAATTAAGATAGCATTTCTGGAGATGACAATATATTACTTCTTGCAGCAGATGCTTCTATATGACAAACCTGAAATATAATTGTAGGGGAAATTCTGTAAAACGTAGTGAAATGTAATTATAAGTCAAATCCTTTAAAAGTTTGGTGGCTAAAACTATTAATATAATACAGAATAATAATACATATATTTTACTGTATCTTTAATGTAACCATAATTCTAAAACTTACAAATGATATATAGAAAGATCCTGATATGAATTTCTAGGTTTCTGTCATGTTACATAAATTATTTAAAACACTAACATAGCAAAGAAATGGAATTTCTTCAGGTTGGATTTTCTGTGTTCTGCTCATCAACTTCTATGAGTCGTAAGCTGTTGGTTATAGTCTTCATGAAGGTGGGGACATAATACCCTGGCTCATTGTGTAAGTCCCCAGGCCTGCTATGAAAACTAGAATGCAGAACTCAATATATGGTTGAGCAAGCACGTCCAAATTTGGAAGTGGCTACCAATTTTTATATAAAGTATGGACCCATAATTAAATCTATAATTTCTCAAAATTTATTAAACAACATAGTTTTTTACACCTGATGTTTCTAAGAAATTTCATTTATCTTAATCTCTGCAAAATGCATGCCACAACACACTTATTATATAAGGAATGGGTTTTCTATCTCTTTGAAAGGAATTGAGTTAAATGAGTTAAAAGATGGAATGCTCTTGGATCAGTTCTTGTCATATTTTTAAGACTATTTTTAAAGAAGTTTTAGGTTCACACCAAAATTAAAAGGAAGGTACACAGATTACCTATATATCCCCTGCCCTTCCAAATGCATAGGCTCCACTATTTATCAACATCCCCCACCAGAGTAGTGTATTTGTTACAATTGATGAACTTACATTGACACATAATAATCACTCAAAGTCCACATTTACATTTAGGGTTCACTCTTGGTGTAACACATAATATAGGTTTGGACAAACGTATAATGACATGTAGCCATCATTATAGTATCAGACAGACCATTCTCACTACACTAAAACCCTCTGTGCACTGCCTATTCATACCTCCCTTCCCCCAATCCCTGGCAACCACTGATCTTTTTTACTGTCTTCGTGTTTTTGCCTTTTCCAAAATGTCATAGTTGGAACCATGCAGTATATAATCTTTTCAGATTAGCTTCTTTTGCTTGGTAATATGCATTTAACCCTCCTCCATGTCTTTTCATGGTTTGGAAGTTTATTTCCTTTTAGTGTTGAATAATATCCCATTGTCTGGAAGTAGTTTATTTTCCCATTCACTTCCCATTTGGTTCCTTCCAAATTCTGGTAATTATGAATAATGCTGTTATAAACATCTGTGTGCAGGTTTTTGTGTAAACATAAGTTTTCAACTTCTTTTGGTAAATATCAAGAACAGTTGCTGGATTGTGAGGTAAGAATATGTTTAGTTTTGTAAAAAACTGTCCAACTGTCTTTCAAAGTGGCCGTACCAGTTTGCATTCCCACCAGCAAAGAATTGCAAAGAACAGCAATAGAGTTCCTGTTGCTCTATATCCTTACTGGTATTTCATGTGGTCAGTGTTCCAGATTTTGGACACTCTAAGAGGTGTGTAGTGGTATCACACTGTTTGAATTTGCATATCTCCAATAACATATGATGTGGAATATTTTTTCATATGTACATCCACCATCTGTATCTCTTCCTTGGTAAGGTCTCTGTTCAGGCATTTTACCCATTTTGTAATTGGGTTGCTTGCTTTTTTTTTTGTTGAATTTTAAGAATTTTTTGTATATTTTGTATAGCAACCCTACATCAGATGAATTTTCTGCAAATATTTTCTCCCAGCCTGTGTCTCATGTTTACTTACTTTTGACATTGTCTTTTGCAGAGAAAAAGAAAAATTTAATGAAGCCAAGCTTATCAATTATTTTTTTCATGGTTTGTGTCTTTGGTTTGTATCTAAAAAGCCATCATCATACCCAAGGTCATCTTGGTTTTCTCCTATATTATCTCCTAGGAATTTTAAAATTTTGCATTTTACATTGGGTCTATGATCCATTTTGAGTTATGTTTTGATTTTTGTGGAGGCTGTAAGACTTGTGTCTTGATTTTTTTTTTCCCCCCATGAACATGCAGTGGTTCAAGCATCATTTGGTGAAAAAACTATCTTTTGTATTTTGTCCATTGTATTTCTTTGCTCCTTTGCTAAATATCAGTTGGCCATATTTACACAAGTATGGTGTATCTGGGCTTTCTGTTGTGTTTCATTGATCCATTTGCCTACACTATCTTGATTAATGTGGTTTTATAAGTCATCTGGAGTAGTGCCAGTCCTCCAACTTCATTCTTCTCTTTCAATATTGTATTGGCTATACTGGGCTTTTTGCCTTTCCATGTAAACTTCAGAATCAGTTTGTCATTATCCATAAAAAAACAACTTGGGATTTTCTCTGGGACTCCATGAGTCTATAGATCAGTTTGAGAAGAACTGACATCTTGACAATGTTGGGCCTTTCTAGCCATGAAAACTGAATATATCTCAATTTATTTATTTCTTCAATTCAATTTGTCAGAGTTTTGTAGTTTCCTCATATAGATCTTTTATATATTTTTGTTAGATTTATACATAGGAATTTCATTTTAGGGGTGCTAATGTAAATCATACTGAATTTTTAATTTCAAATTTCACTTGTTCATTATTGGTATATAGAAAAGTGATTGATTTTTGTATCTTAATCTTTATTCTGCAAACTTGTTATAATTACTTATCAGTTCCGTGAGGTTTTTTGTTGATTCTTATCAATTTTCTGCATAGCTAATCAGGTCATCTGCACACAAAAACAATCTTAGTGCTTTTCCCTCCAATCTGTATATCTTGTATTTCCTTCTCTTGTCTTATTGTATTAGCTAGTATCTTTAGAACAATGTTGAAAATGAGTGGTGAGAGAGAATATCCTTGCCTATTCCCTGTCTTAATCGGAAGGCTTCTAGTGTCTCACCATTAAGTATGACATTAGCTATTAGCTGTAGGTTTTCTGTATGCATTGTTTATCCAGTTGAGGAAGTTCCCTTCTATTATTAGTTTACTGAGAGCTTTTATTAAAAATGGGTGATGGTTTTTGTCAAATGCTTTTTCAGCATCTATTAATATGATTTTTCTTTTCTTTCTTTTTTTTTTTTTTTTTGAGACAGAGTCTCACTCTGTTGCCCAGACTAGAGTGCCGTGGCATCAGCCTAGCTCACAGCAACCTCAAACTCCTGGGCTCAAGTGATCCTTCTGCCTCAGCCTCTGGAGTAGCTGGGACTACAGGCATGTGTCGCCATGCCCGGCAAATTTTTTCTATATATTATTTTCTATATATTTTTAGTTGGCCAATTAATTTCTTTCTATTTTTAGTAGAGACAGGGTTTCGCTCTTGTTCAGGCTGGTTTCGAACTCCTGACCTCCAGCGATCCACAGACCTCGGCCTCCCAGAGTGCTAGGATTACAGGTGTGAGCCACCACGCCTGGCCTGATTTTTCCTTTTCTTTTTCTTTTTTAGCCTGTTGATTTTATTGATCTTATCAAAGAATCAACTTTCAGTCTGGCTGATTTTCTACTAATTCATATTCTTACATTCTTTGATTTCTGCTCTAATTCTTATAATTTCTTTTCTTCTGCTCACTTTGGATTTAACTTGCTCTTTTTTTTCTGGTTTCTTAAGGTTGAGACTTAGATCATTGATTTTTTAGATATTTCTTCTTTTTGATTATGTGAATTCAATGCTATACATTTCCCTCTAGGCATTGTTTTTACTGCGTCCCACAAATTTTGATGTTGTGTTTTAATTTTAATTTATTTAAAAATATTTTTAATTTTACTTTAGAGTTTTTTCTTTGACCCATGTGTTATTAAATATGTGTTGTGTAATCAGCACATATTTTAAGGTTTTCCAGTAATTCTTTTTTTAATTATTTCTAGTTTAATTCCTTTGCACTCTGAGAGCAAACATTGTATGATTTCTGTCCTTTTAAATTTTTTAAAGTGTGTTTTATGGCTGATAATGTGGTCTGTTTTAGGGACCGTTCCCTGTGAGCTTGAAAAGAAAGTGTATCCTGCTGTTGGTGGATAAAGCAGTGTATGGATGTTGACTATATGAAGTTGATTGATGGGGTTCTTGAGTTCAACTGTGTCCTTACTGAATTTTTGCTTACTGGATTTGCTCATTTCTAATTCTGGGATATCGAAGTTCCCGACTATAATAGTGGATTCACCTTTCTCTTTGCATTTGCATTAGTTTTTACTTCACGTAGTTTGATGCTGTTTTTAGTGTATACATGTTGAGGATTAATAAGTCTTCTTGGAGAATTGACCCCTTTATCATTATGTCATGTCCTTCTTTATCCACAGTAATTTTCCTTGTTTTGAAGTCTGCCTTGTTTGGAATTAATATATCTATTCCTGCTCTATTTTAGTCTTAGCATGTTTTATTTTTCTCAATTTACTTTTAATCTATGTGTCTTTATAATTAAAGTGTTTTTGTTTTATAGACAACATAGAGTTGGATATTGTTTTTAGATCTACTGTGACAATCTGTTTTTTAATTGGTGCATTTAGACCACTGACAATAATCAGTTCAAAGTGATTATTGGTACAGTTGCATTAATATGGACCATATTTGTTCAATGTGTGTGTGTTTTAATCTATTGCCCTTGTTTTTTGCTCCAATTTTCGTCTTCCAGTCTTTTTCTGCTTTTCTTAGTTTTATCTTTTTTTTTATTTCAGAGTAAGAAACTCTGATTTTTTCTTGGCTTTAATTGAACATTTTATATGATTCCATGTTCTCTCCTTTCTTAGCATATAAGTTATTCTTCTTTTAATGGTTGCGCTAGAGTTTTCAATGTACATTTACAACTAACTAATCCAATTCCACTTTCAAATAATACTGTGCCACTTAACAGGTAGTGCAAGTGCCTTATAATAGCAAAATAACCCTAATTCCACTGTCCCTTATATCATTACTGTCATTAATCTCACTTATAAATAAGCATTCATAAGCCATGGTCCTTGGATATTCTGTTGCACTTTTTCAGCCTTTGTTCTCTCTTTTTGTTTGTTTTTTGGTTTTGTTTTCAAAGTTTCTATCGCTATATCTTCAAGCTCAGGGATTCTTTCCTCACCTATGTCAAGTCTACTAATAAGCTCATCAAAGATATTCTTCATTTCTGTTACAGTGTTTTTGATATCTATCATTTATTTTTGGTATTTTCTTAAGATTTTCATCTCTCTGCTTACATTTCTCATCTGTTTTTTCATGCTTTCTACTTGTATTGCTTTTCTCATCTTATAAGTCCAACATTCCTGTCATGTCTGCTTCCTATGCTTGTTTGAATCTTCAAAGTATGTTGTTTTTGTTGTAATTGTTGTTGCTGTGTTTGGCTTTTGATTTGCCTTGTAATTTTTCCTTGATAGTTAGACATAATGTAGTAGATAAAAAGAACTACTATTAGTAGGCTTTTAGCAATGTGGTGGTAAGCTGTGGGGAGAAGGGAAGCATTCTACAGGCCTACAGTTAAGTCTGTCTTTTAGTGAACCGGAGCCTCAGGACTATGAATTCCACAGTGGTTCTCAGTTCTTTTTACCTCCTCCATTAGGTGGCACAGGATGGCTAGAGTAGGCCAGAGGTATTTCCCTTCTTTTGGGTCACTTATGCTCTGATAATACCCCAGCTGGTTGGTAAACTAGTGTCTCTTGAGGCCAGGCCTTTTTAAGAACACAGTGCTCTGCCATACTTTGAAATGGCTCAGTTTTTCCTCCTCCTGCCGGAAATACCAGGTAATTTTTCTCCAGTATTTACTATGGGAACCTGGTTGAGCTTCTGGAGGTGAATCTCATAAAACTGTGGAGGGGGCCCCTATGACTGAGTTCACCTAGAGTTTTTAACTCTCAAACTTATCCACACTGAGCCCCCAGCGATTCGTCAAATACAGTTCAGATTTTCCAGGTAAAGATCCTGATACTGGCTTCCACAGTGGTTTGTGCTCATTAGTCTCTGCTCTGGTAAGCCCTGACTCCCGATGTTCTCCTGTCTGTCTCTTCCATCTGAGGGCAGCAGTTTATCCTGTGTCATCACATCTCCTCTGTACCTAAAAGGAGCTCTTAATTTTTCAGTCTGTTTAGCTTTTTACTTGTTGTTAACATGGAGTGGCTCCTTATACAGAACTGGAAACTGAAAGTCCTAGGTACATGTGTTTATATTTGTTGTCAGACTACCTCTAACCTCAGCATGCTGGGTCCTGTGTTTATGCATGGTGATGTAGCAATGGATGTTTCTTGTTTTGTTATTGTTTTGTTTGCTTTGGTAAAAGTAACTTCTTGAATCAAATCGGAGTAGAAAATGGATTGACTATTCAGTAAAAACATAGATTCTATGAAAATTTATTTTGTTTATTGAAGCCAATATAGTACTTTTGTTTTTGCTTTTGATTTTCAGTATAAAAATAGTTGCTGCTGTTTTGTATTGAACAACTGATGCATTAAATCAGACCAGCAATGGGTGCCTTGTGGAGAATAAAAACTTACCTCCCCAGGAAGGGATTTTTTTACTAACCAATTTTTCATGTCATGGCATCAGTGACTACTAGTTCATTCTCTAGCAGGTCCACAGAGTAGCAGTCCATATTACAACCTTTCGGTTACTTTGAAATGCTCTTATTTGCTTCAGATAAATTAGTTTGGGGTCTATTTGGAGGAAAAATGGAGTTTATGGAATCTCAAGCTCATTCCCATCTTGTCATTCTGTGATAAATCATGTCGGTTACAAAGCCAATTGCCCTCTGGGGGCAAATATAAAATTGCTCTACAGATATATCTGAGCTATGCATCTTTTTCTTGCAGTAAGTGTTTGCTTTTTTAAATCAGGCTCAATGTAGATGCATTTCAGAGATGTGAAGCAGCTTGGATGCTTGGAATAGTTAAAAAGAAAAAAAGAAGTCTTCCTTTTATTCCTTTAATAATAGACACTAAGTAGTATTACTAGGGTGTAAAAAAAAAAAAAAACCCTCATATTCTTCTTTTTTAAATCCAGCCATTGGTCTCAGTCAACATATTTGTAAACGGACCCAATATTTTCAATTTAAGTCTTTTATCTAACCTAAAACTGCTTTGAAAACAGATGAGACTCTTGTTCTGAAAACAGCTTTACCAAATTATTTTTTAAAAAAAAAAAGTTCGCGAGACTTTGATTCTTTTTACCTAAATAAGAACACAGGTTAGTGACTTTAACTTTTGGGGCTCAGATTATATGGTATGGCTACTGTGCCCTAAAATTTCCATAGATGGAGTTAAAGGCACATAATTCTACAAATAAAAAAGAAACATTCTTACCTATGTCAAGGGTAGACATTGCCTTGGTTTTGAATTGAGAGAGCTCCATCATGTAGGCTGGTTCCCATACATTAGCTGTGTGACCTATAGAATGTTTTGTGAGAACTAAATAAAATAAGATACTCTCTAAATTGCCTGGAATACTGTTTTTATATTGTAGGTTAAAAAATTATAGTTACTATTATTGTGTCCAATTATTCAATTCACTTTCTTTCATCTTAGTCACAATGAGAGCAACAAGAGTGCTGAGATATGTATTTTCTATTTCCACAGTGGAGGAAGTTTCACTCACTAGAAACTGTAATATACAAAGTACAGTATCTGCTTTAAATAAATCTGTAGTCTAGTCAGGGCACAAGTAAGCAAATATCCATATGTCTTGTGACGCAGGAAACAATCAATATGAGAATTAAGAGAAAAAAGGGATCTTTGTGAACCATAAGAGTAAGATAATTGTAATAGCTAACAATGACGACTTTCTCTCTATTATCTTATTTAAAACAAAGTTCCAGAGAAATAGAGCTGAAGCATCAAGTCTCAATTTGGTAAACTGAGGCTTAGAAAGGACAGCTGTCTTGTCCAAAGTTGCTCCCAGCTATTGAGTGGTACAGCAAGATTTGCAATATAGGGAATCTGACACAACAGCTTATGCCCCTAAAAATAGCAAGTACAACTTTTTTCATTAAATATTGTTAGGCAACAGAGGAAGTGTCAGGTTAATCCATGTACATCATACAACCAGAGCAAAATAAAAAATATAGATTCATCATGTGGTACTGTGGAAACAGTTGAAAACGCTTGTCCATTTACAGGAGAGGTTTTAGATTAGGATATACAAAATGGGAAAATTAGAAATGATATAGTATGAAGAGACATTTGAATTGAGACAATAAAGGAATTAGTTCCAACTTCATCCACAAAATATGCACACAACTATATACCTTTTCATAAGTTCTGACCACTAGCATGTGGAATTATTTTTCAAATCCAATTCTTTGAAGTTTTCTTTCTCTTCTTCAAAGTTAGCTGGAAATCAGTCTTCCACTTAAGCTACTGATGCCTGATGCAATGTGATAACCCTGGGGCTGGGGCTTACTTTATAAAGACCCTCAAATCAGTGAAAGCTGACCTATTGTGCTGATAACTGATGATTATTATGGTTACTTTGAGGCAAAGCAATATAATAAACTACTTGAACCTATAGAATAGATTCAACACAGGTTAGCAATCACTATATTTTTGAAACTGTACTTTTCATTGGTAGAATATTGCATAATATTTGTATTAATAGCCGCTTTAAATTAATATTCTTTACATACAATTTTTGGCTATATTAACTATCATTTTTGTTGTTGGAGAGATAAGAGGCCCGTTTGAGGAGAGAAGGAAAGTCCTTTCAAATTACTATTAATTTCTTAATATCATACAGCACAATGGACTGTGTTTATCTGAATAGCATTGATGTGGAAAGTTCATAAAGAGTTTTTCAAATAAATAATTACCTTGAGTTACACTCTAGCTGCTCTCCAGAGTAATATAGCCTCACATAATCTGAAAATATAATGTTAACTGTATAGTGATTTTATTTTCATGAATTATTCTTATATTGATTTCATGGCATACCATCAATAATTAGACGCAATCAACAACCATGCCGTCAGTCTGTTGTGCAGGCAAAAAAGATATCTCTCTCTTTTTTTAGATGTATTTTCTATGTATTTCTAGATGTATTCTCTATATGTATTTTTACCTGCACAACAGACTAGCTGAATGCTTAATATAGCACTAGGAAGCTAGATAGGCAAGCATTCGAAAGGGAAAGGAGAATCTATTTAGACAAGACTGTATCCTATTAGAGCTCTCTCTCTCTCTCTCTCTCTCTCTCTCTCTCTCTCTCTCTCTCTCTTCGTCTCTCTCTCTCTTTCTCTGTTTCTCTCCCTTCCTCTCCATCTCCCTACCTCTCTCCCTCCCTCTCCATCTCTCCCCATATATATAAACATATATATATACACATTTCTATACATATATAGGATAGTGTGCTTTCTTATATATATATGAATATATATGTATAGAAATATTTATATGTATACACACATATGTATTAATATAGAGAGAGACAGAAAGAGAGAGAAAGAGAATTCTCATAGGATGCAGTCTTATCTAAATAGATTCTTCTTTCTCTTTTGAAATGCATGCCTATCTAGCTTCCTAGTGCTTTATTAATGCCTACAGTTCTATCTTGTCATATACTCTTTGATTTTAAATGATAAACCTATGAAATTCAATAAAGTTTCCTTAGAGTTTTGTAATGCAGCACCTGTTATTTTTGGCACTTATGTGGAATTTTGTATTTTTGATAAATTATCCAACCAAATTATGTAAACAAATCTGCTCATCTGAGATACTTCATACACAATAAAAGATGGTTGCAATGGGATAGCTAATTTCCCAAAAATTTTAATTGTGAAATTTCTCTGATTTTAGAGTACAATGGCAACATTATACTTTCCAGTAGGAAATACTTTGAAAGTATTTAACGACTTTACACTTTGTTTTACTCTTTTAATAGCCATTTATTAGATTATAGCTGTCTGATTCTTAAAGCAAAACCAAAATATGAAAATCTAATTACACGTCAAAGCAAAGATAAGATGAAAGGTGACATTAAAAGGCCAAATTAATCAGTTCATATTTATAACTAGAACATATTTATACCCATAATACATGACAATATGCATACTTTTATATAAAGATATTGATTATAATAAATTGTGAGTTTGCTTTCCTTCTCTTGAAGGAGCTTCTCCTCATTGACTTCATGTTACTTGCATTAATGAAGAGAGACATTAATGATGTCTCTCAGAGAAACTTTCTTCAATAACAACCACTTGAAATTTGAAACTTATCTAATCAAAATACTCCACTTTAGAAGCAATACGCACTCATTTTATTACTATAAGTCTAATGGTTCTAGAGAAATTGCATTTAATATTCCCTTTGAATCTGATTTTTTAAAATCAATTAATTCTTAGTTCTAATTTCAGTTCTTCTGGGCCATTGATTCTTTTCCTCATTAGGCTCTTTTAATCGCTTGACTTCCTCAAAAAGCAACAGTTCAAGTTTCTTAGAAAAAAGTTCCTTATGGAAAAAATTAAATAAATAGGAATGTAACAACCTAACTATCTTTTCACTACTAATGTTTTCCTCCTGCATTTCTAGAGTATGAAGAACTGCACAGAAAACACAAAACGAGAAACATCTCCAATTCCCTCTACACATATCTCCTTAACCTTCACTAGCATCTTTAATGTCACCTGTAACCTTATAAAAATATTATATGCAACAGTAATTTTGTACCATTTCCTGTGATAGGGTAGATAATTTTTTCAATGTATTGAGACAGACTAGAAACAGTTATTTTTATACACTTCCAAATACATGAATAACTATTTTCTTAAATGGTTCTAAATGAAATGGTTATTTTATTTGGATAACGTGCGTGTGTATATGTTGTTGTACGTGTGTGTAAATTTTGTGTTACCATCTGTATTGGACATATACTCACACCTGTTATTTTGCTAGATTTATCAAAAAAACTTCATTAATGTTCCCATTCTGAGGACATTATTTTACAAGGTTGTTTTTAGAACTAATGTTCTAGATTATGTCAAATTTAATTCAATAGTCTATAATATCCACAAACTACCAGAGATTCTGAGGCATGTAATTATTGATCAGGCTTAGGGAGACTGATAATATCAGTGGTGATTGACCCACAACTCATTTATTCATTGATTTATTCTTTCAACAGCTTGAACACCTTCTGTGAGTGGAGCAAGTGATTTGGATGTCTGCATGGTCTATGGACTATATTATTGATATCTCATGTTATGGCATTAAGAATCTGGAGCAGCCAAAACAAGATTTCTCTTTTAAGCTTTTTTCTCATCCCTTCCTCCCTCCTTCAAACACTTCTTTTCTTATTTTGTTAGATCATAAAAAGAGATGGAAATTTATTTGATGGGGACTTATTCTTTGAATTGATGAATATTAGTATCAATTATTCATTCTTCCTCTAAACTTTATTGCTGGCATATCTACTAAAGCATTAATTTCATGTGCCTTTATATTCTTATCATATTCTTATTGCTAATCAGTTTTATATTGACCCTCCTCTGACAATTGTAGTAAAAGTTATCTGAAGGCAGATGTTTTTCAAATGCAACTTACTTTCAGTAGTTGGCACCACACAGGATATCAGTCGGAATCGAGTTTTGCCATAAAAGAGCCAAGAGCTTAATAAAAATGAAAAATACCAAAATACTCAAATTATGTTTGAGAACACTTTCTTTCTAGGCCATGTTTCTATAGCTCTATTTTAAATAACAAAGATGACTCCTGCCATTGTCTAAGATATTTCTTTGCTTTAGTGCCATTTAATCTCTGTTCTCCAGGAGACCAATAGCCAAATGCTTTTCCATACATATATATATTGCTTAAAGATTGTTCTCCAGAAAGCTGAAGAAGGTTAAGAGGGCTCTGCTGAAAGGAAATACACTCTGGTTAGGGAATAATGTGTTCCCATTCTAAAGTGTATGTAAAACTCAGGAGGTAAATCATTAACCAAAGGAATAAGACTCCAATTGTAGAAGTTCTGGCATAGACAAACTAGTGTAAAATGTATTCTTGAACCATCATACCAATTCAGCACCCTTGATTTTATATCAAAGTACCTAATTTTGTTGAGCAACTTTAAGATAGTGTGATTATGATTTTATGTAAATTATTTTATATAATCCCAGAGCAATACTGTAAGGAGGGTGTTATCACCAGTTTTCAGAAGAGGAGACTTAACATCAAAGAGACTAAGAATTTACCTGAGGCCATACAGTGAGTAAGTGAAGGACTGATATTGGGAAATAGATTTATTTGACTCCAAATCTGTACTTTTTTCGTTGATTTGCATGTTTACTGGAATCAGACAATTTATTGCTAAAAATATGAGTTAAGTGATATTCTGGAAATAATGAAGAGGCAGCAGTGTTCATATCTGTATTTTTATTATAATTATTAATATAATTATTTGCTGCTGTTATTTTATTATAAAATATAGATGTTGTAAATTTTCTTCCTAAAATTTTAACATATGACAATGGCATATTTATCCAAAAGGAAGCAAACAAATAAGACTATAACTTTACCCCGCTGTGGTTCTTAACCTTCATTATGGACTAGAATTACATAAGCTTTGAAAAGTCTACATGCTCAGGGCCAAATGAGGCATTATGATTTAACTATTATGGATTGAGGAGTCTATATAAGAATTAATTAGTGTGAATGAGAGTTGTTATATATTAGTATGTATATGATATACATAGTATATAGTATATATTATATAATACGCACATGTAGGTATATATAATATAATATATGTATATTGGTATATAGTATATATACACATTTATATATAATATAATATACATATTATTATACCACATACATATATGGAGGTATATTATATATGTATTGTGTAATATAATATGTGTATTTCATATATATTTTTTTCCTAAGATTGAGAACCACTAAACTACTGCACATGTAATACAAATGTGCATAGGATTTGAAGTGGAAAGTATCCCTTCATAGTCTTTCGTTGGTGTGCTCTATCTCAGAAGTAAATTTTTGAAAATGTCGATTTGTTAATTACATGTAAGCACCATAAATATGAACAGTGCGTGTTCAATCTTCTTACCATCTGAAAGCTCAGACACAGTAGCCTAGGATATTCTGCAGTAACAAACATCCCGAACATCTAAGCAGCTGAACACACAGTTCATTTCTCTCAGGTTGAAAACCCACTGTGATTCCCAGTAACTATTCGAGACTTCAAACCAAGATGAATGATACTTATTGTTTCTGCCTTGTGGCCTCCTTGATTACTGTGACAAGGAAAGAAATCACACAAAGAGCTCAGCTCCACTATTTGTCAGAATTTACATGTGTCAATCATAGCCTGTTGGTTAGAAATATTCACAAGTTGTCATATAACTAGAGGGAGGTTAGGTAATGCAGTTAAACACATGGAATATGTGGTTGACAGTAATACCTCTGTGACAATAATTGAACTAAAGGGACAGTTTTACTTACATTTAACTAGATAGATGAGATAGATGATAGATAGATAGATAGATAGATAGATAGATAGATAGATAGATAATAGATAGATAGATAGATAGACAGTAGATAAATAATGTTGAGGTACTAGAAGGCCACAGATAGCAGTACTAGAAGGAGAATTTTGAAAAGATTTTGCATATAGCTTCACTAGACTGAAGGTCTAGATTTTCAAAAAATGTAGATTTGTTTGTTTTTGTTTTGTTTTGTTTTCCTGAATGGACTCTTTTTATTTCTATTTTCTTTCTTAAAGAATTATCCTTTGCTAATTTTAGGATTGTATCTATATTAGAATAAAATTAAAGCAAGCAGTTTACTCTTAGTCTTGAGAATATAGCCCAACAAACACAGGGCCGGTCAGATGGCAAAAATAGTGCAAGTCAGCACATGGGTATGAAAATCCTGTGGTTTAGTAAACAATATTTCAATGTCATTGGTTGATGATAGCGGAGCTGAGTAAAGTTTGAATGTCCTACTTAATTCTTCTTAGATGAAAATAATAGTCTTGGGGGGAAAAGGCTGCAAAAGGCATAGAGCATTTATGATACTCCCATCTTAGTAACTTTGGCACATTTTCATACCTATGAAAATATATAGAAGCACATGATTTGCTTAAAAAATTTGTTAAGAAAAACAAATCTTCTGGTATCTTCTGGTGTATACTTGCTAATGGCAACTTACACATGTTACTGAGCGTTAAATATGAATAACCCTTGGCTAGCCCAAGAAAAATCACCATTTTGAGCAACAAGCATAAGTGCATATTTTTTGCAGTGTCAGATGCTCAAATTCGATGGTTTTATCTATCAGCAATTAATTTTCTCTGCTAAAATTAGGCAATATTTTAGGGAATGCTGTATTCTAGAAGTTGTTCTCTTTCTATAAAACTTTACCTTACATCCATTCCTTGTTTTGTTTTTCACTCAGTCTTCTGTAAAAATTCCTATCAAATTATTCAACCTAATTCTTAAGCAATTATTTAACCTGGATAGGTGTTGAATAAAGCTGAAGCAGAGAGGGCTCCACACCTCAATAGCTGAAAATCAATTGGTGAAGAAAGCCAATATAATTACTGTGGTGTGAAGATGTAGACATTGTGTATAGTAGCATGGAGGCTGAAAAGATGTATCTGATAGGATAAAATATTGAGTGATTGATAGGTATGGTGACATTTAACCTTAAGTATGAAGGATGGGAATGGTAGGTACTTTTACAAGTAGAGGTGAGATCAAGGAGAATGACTAGAGCAATTGCAATATAAGTAATTGTATAGATATGTGGAAATGTTTAGAATATTGGGAAGATCAAGTGATCCAATTTAATTTAACAGAGCCGGCACGAGCAGGACAGTATATGCTACAGCCTAGTCAGGGAGGATCTACAATTTTGTTCTAAAGAGTTGAGCTTGTACTGTAAGCAGTCAGAGGTTCTTGGGCTATGGTTGATATGATCATGCCAGTCTTTTAGAAAGTTAATTAAATATGGAAAAGATGTTTAACAAGGAAAACATTTAGGAGGTTATTGAGGTGTCTTGTAGGAAATGATGAGAGGTGAAACTAAATCAATAACATAAAGGAATGGGGATGAATGCCAAAGACATTTGTGGGTAGAAGCCCTTATCTATTTACCATGAAAAGGCATGAAGAATTAAAAAATAGGTTGTGAATTTAAGTACAGGTGATTGGATATTATTGGTGCCTTTATCAAAGACAAGAAAACTAAAGGCACAGACTGCATCGTGTGGATGAATACAATGAATTTAACTTTGTATATTTCAGAACATAGGTTTGGGAAAGAAATTACTTCAACTCAGCAGTCTGCACTTTCCTTACCCTGCTTAGCCATACTCAGTGAATGTTATTCCACAGGGTATAGTAAAAACTCTGTACCTTTCTGAGGTCAGATTTTACTTAAACCAAAGATTGTCTAATCTCTTATGTGTTATATCTGACTTCTTATCCAAAACTTTATCTGAGTCTGACCAAATTGATCCCAAGCTGGGGCATACTTCCTGATGTCTGACTGCTAAACTGCTTTTGAGCAACATTTCCTTTTTGACCTCTACTTTTTTCAATCTTCCTAATCTGTACCATCATACTGACTTGCTATTTATTACTTTTATTACTACGTCTTTCCTGTATCTACCTTGATTCTTCTGGTCCTCATGTCGCCCATTTATCTTTAACCTACCACTGCCTTTGACCCAGACATAGGGCTTTTACCTCACTGTTAGATGCTATCATACATAATAAAAAAGAATCACCGCAGAAATTTGAGATGGAAACAGCCATTTTGGATAAATCTATAGGCCAATTCACTTCCTTAGTAACTTTTATCTTTTTCTTTTTCCTTTTTTTTGCCTAGGTAAAGGCCATGGGTAACATCTTGGGATGGAATTGGCCAAGAATTTAGGGGCCCATTTAGGTGGTTGATGTGTAGATTAGGGAAAAGAGTGAACATTTGGGAAAACTTAGTTGTTTTAAAGTAACAGTTACTCTAATTCTCTTAATGCCCTAGTCAGACATTGAAGACAGCTAGTATTAATTTTCAAGGTCACTGAAAAATGTTATTTTATACAATTTTTAGAAATTAGTGTGTTTCAGGATACATAGACTCATGTCTTGAAGTTGCAACAATCTTTATGTGCTATTTAATCCGATAATGTATTTGAGTATAGGATGGTCACTTTTACTTTTTCAGTTTTGTCGCATTATGTTTAGGGCACCAAAAACAATAAACATTAAATAATGAGATCATAAGTATGACTGATATCAATGAAATACATGTATTATTTCAGCCTGAATTTCAGGCTATTTTATCATATACTTATTTTTGTGATGGATCATAAAATAAACTGAATCATCTGAAAGAGAGCAGCACTCGCCACACAGCATATACAATTCCCAGAGGATAAGATTTATATTTCTTTGAATGACAGTCAACACTGTAGAAATTTAGTTAGAAGAATTGTAGGTCATAGATCTTTGATGTGACTGACTTTGGCAGCATAAAGAAATGATCAGGGAAGGGTTCTTTTGAACTTTGTTAGTCAATTTTTAAAAGTCAGAAGTCTTATAAAGAAACCTAAAGGAATAGTTTGTCAAATGCAGTTATGTTCTAGAAAAATAGAAACAATATAAAATAAGGAAGACAGGAAACAAAAGACATGTAAGCTGAGCATGTATTCACAATTAGTGGTAAACAGGAAAGTTTTTTGTTTTATTTTTTACTTTTTATTTTGAAATGACTTTTGATTTACTGAAGAGTTGCAAAAGCAGTACATAGAGTTCACATGTGCCCTGCATCCAATTATTCCTAATGTTAACAGCTCATATGATCTGATGTGTTTATCAAAACTA
>CAUYRT010042822.1:0-17154 GCA_963574885.1 Lepilemur ruficaudatus | reverse complement strand
CGAGGCCAACCCTAGGAGAGCACTGCACACAGAGTGTAGGGTCCACACAGGTGACCCCCCTGAGCATGGTCTGTACTGATTTCCCATGATTTTTTGCTGCTCACCTTGTACCAGGGTAGCTTTCTTCCCTTGAGACCTACCCCTGGAATTAGAGCTCTTCACCCTTGCCCTGCCACTTGAATGCAGCCCTCCAAATGTTGCAGCCCTCCAAATGCAATATGCAGCATCTGTCACGAAACTAAACAACCGTCTAAAGACTGCATTGGGAAATGATGGAATTACAAGTGCTGTATCCAGTTTGGATACGTTACAAGAACTCTCTCTGATGCTCTTCAATTGGTGAACCATCAATCTAACCTGCAATGTCAACCTCTTTTTTCCATTGTTTTCTGTCGCTCTGTCCTGCCAATCGAGAGGCTCCTCTTCCATCCCTGACCCTTGGAGTCACAGTCCTTGGTTGCTACCTCATCCTTACTTCCACACACCACTATGAAATCAAGTTGTGTTTCACAGCTTTAAGTACTTCTGTCTGGAGCCCAATGCCCACCTTTGGCTACAGGTTGAAAATTTCTTTTCATTTCTCTTCCTCTTCTTTCTCCTCCTCCTTCTGGAATTTCATGATCACTTTAATTTTCATACAGTAGTTATGATTATGGGTCTGGCACTCACATTGCCTAAGTTTAATTCTGGACTAGGTACTTATTAGCTGGGGGCATTGGTAAATTACGTAATCTCTCTATATCTCTGTTTTCTCACCTAAAAGCTGTAATAATAGTCTCCACTTCATAGGGTTGTTATAAGGGTTTAAAGAGCTAATATTTATAAGGTGCTTAGAACCTTGCCTCACCAAGTACTCAAGAGTGCTGTGTGTGTACATGTGCACAAACACGTGCATGTAGTATGTGAAATTACAGATGTCTTTGTTCTGGATCTTACCACCCAGACACCCAGGACCAAGTTCAGTTCTAAAGTAGCTCTCTAATCTCGATGAGAACAGCATCCATTCCCACCCTCTCTGTGTTGTGTTCCGCTAAAACTCTTAATCTCCTTTGCAACCATGCCCATTGGACTTGCTGAAGAGGACAAGAAGCCTTCGATAAATAATCTCTGGTTCTCCTGGCCTCATCATAATATGTATTAGACCGAGAAGAAACCCACATTCACCTAACATACCCTATGTTGGGATAAGTTAGACGTATTATTAATTTGATAACGTTGATAATAACACCCTGTGCTGTCCTGGTTAAGTAGAGAAGGCTTGGGAGTCAGAGTGTTTGGGTATAAGTTTAACATTTTTCAATTTCATAATGTTTGCATCCATAAAACTGGGGTGATAATGGGAAATGGATTGCTATGATGATATGCTGTCTCTGTAAAGTACCTATCAATGGGCAGTGGATGACACGGAGTAAGTACTTAATAATGCTAACTATTTATAATATAATTAAAACCCTTCTTACCATTGAAATACCTCTGCCTGGGGCTATCCATTCATACCAGTTAAAAGTTGGGTTGTGGCACTTGCTAACTACCCCTAAATGAAGGGCATGTGCTTATTCTGAGAGAATCATAGATACTCTTGTGGAGAAGGTGAGGAGAGTTTAGAAACAAGTGGCCATTGAAATCTCAGGGCAGATTGGAAAGTGGATTTTGTTGTGTAATTTGCTGGGGTTGCCAGTTGAATGTGTATGAAGTCACTCTCTGACTACAGAAATTGTCAGACAGATTATAGAATTAAACCAATAAAAATCAGTTTTCCTCGAAGCCTAAGTTCTATTTACAACTTGTAATAGAAAATACGATTCAGGGGAAAGACTCAAATGTGGGATGCAGATGGACAGACATATCAGTGGGCTCTGAGGTCTTTCTTTGCCTGTGCCTGCAGTATTTTAAAAAATTCTTACTGATGTGACTGCATCTGGCAATGCCTGCTATTCTGCTATTTCCAAATACACCTGACCAAGTCAGAAGGAGTGTGTCTATTTTAAACTTTTGGGACCCATAGCACCATACAAAATAAATTTTTCCCTTAGATATTCTCAATTCAATAAGCAGTTAAATGAAAAAAGTTGTTAAGTATAATAAGTATAGTGAATGCAACAAAATCTAAATACTTCCTGGGGGAAAAAGAGAATTCTTTGCAGATACAAAGAGAATGGTGAACTTAGGTGATAATCAGTACCCAAGATTCCAGGAGACTACTGAGGCTGGACATTCACACACCACCCCAGTTGGGAATGACTTTCTTTGCACAGTGCTCTCCTCAGGGCACCGTGGACCTCTGCATTCCTCAGGCTATAGATCAGGGGGTTCAGCATGGGGTTGAAAAAACTGTAAAACAGGAAAAGGATCTTCTGCTGATCCTCAGGATGGTGGGACTTGGGGGCCATGTACATGACGATGGCGCTGCCAAAGAAGAGCCCGACCACGCAGAGGTGGGAAGAGCAGGTGGAGAAGGCCTTTCTGCGGCCCTCCCCTGCCTGGATTCTCAGGATGGCCAGCAGGATGCGCGAGTAGGACACCAGCACCAGGCAGAGGGGCCCCACCAGGATGAACATGCCAGCTGTGAAGATGACAACTTTGTTGAGCCAGGTGTCAGCACAGGCCAGCTTGAGGACCGACAGGATTTCACAGAAGAAGTGGTTGATTTCATGAGGCCCACAGAAGGGCAGCCTCAGGATAAGAACCACATGGACCAGGGCCAGGAGGGAGCCACATGCCCAGGAAGTGATGGCCAGGATGGTGCAGACTCTCCAGCTCATGAAGACAGAATATCGGAGGGGGCGGCAGATGGCCACATACCGGTCATAGGACATCACCACCAGGAGAAGACATTCGGTTTGTGCAAAACTTAAAAAGAGAAAGGTCTGTGTCAAGCATCCAGCAAAGGAGATGGGCTTGGCTGGATCCAGGAGGTTCACCAGCATCTGGGGCACCGTGCTGCAGGCACAGGCCATGTCGACGATGGCCAGGTGTGAGAGGAAGAAGTACATGGGGCTGTGCAGTCTGGAGTCCAGGGAGAGGAGCCCCAGGATGACCCCATTTCCCAGCAGGGTGAGGACATATAACAAGGAGAAGAGCCCAAAGAGAAGCATCTGAATCTTTCTGCCAACAAGGAATCCCAGTAGGATGAACTGTGTAACCATTGTTTGGTTTTCCCCCATTTCACTGTGCAAAAGAAATTGATAGCTTAGGATAGGACTGTCAAAAAATGTCTAGACATTATTTTATAATATTTTATGAATTTAGTCATTTTTAAAACATAAATAAGATTAATGATCTAGTTAATTAAGTTAACTACTAATTTTAGACATCCAATTTTATGGAAGAGATTGTATCAGCAATGTTAGGGTACATAGAGCCTTTGGCACCCATGGAGGAAGAAAGAATATCAAACCAAAACAGGAAGTAAAATGACCATGTAATAAGTTGTGCATGTCAAAATGACTAAGAGAATTCCTGAAGTGTAAAAATAATCAATAACTGGTAATGGAAGAACTCCAAATGTGAGAATTAGAGTAGTTCCAGGAAAAAATGTAATTTCAATTTCTCAATAGAAATATCAGCTGTGTTGCTTTCAACATCTGAAATCAACCTTTGCACTCTAGAAAAGTTTACATGATAACAGGAGGAACAAAGAGATAAAAAGCAACTTTTATGACAATGTGATTGTTTAGGTTTATTTCTAAGAAGGAATCAATGGATGTGCTATATATGGGCTGTAATTATTATCTTTATTTTAGAATGGATG
This sequence comes from Lepilemur ruficaudatus, assembly GCA_963574885.1. NCBI lineage: Eukaryota > Metazoa > Chordata > Mammalia > Primates > Lepilemuridae > Lepilemur > Lepilemur ruficaudatus. Next base: position 13,403 of record CAUYRT010042822.1, on the reverse strand, counting down.
ATTAGTATAAACCAATGATAACTGATTATTTGGCAAGTAATCTATTGATTGATTCATGGTTACTGATTTACCAAAAAATTAGTTTGAATAGCAACCAATACCATTTGTAGGAGTTGGATTTTTCAGGGCTGTCCACTGCATGTATTGTGAGTATATTTGTATATGTTGAGTGCTGGGTTGTAATGAGGACAAAGTCAGGCATTCCTGCGTTGATCTGAAGACTATGCGTATATAGATGTGTGTGAAAATCTTCAAGACGTACTTCCTCGTGGATGATTTGTAACTCGTCCCTTCTGTGCTCCCATCAAAAGAGCACATCCACATCCTAACAGTCGTGGGGAAGACCGTACCTGGGATGCCAGCGTGTGGGAGGACCTACTCTTTGTGCCAGCTTAGTGTTTGTTGTATCATACCTGAAAATCAAAACATAAGAAATGACTATTCATAAAAAAAAACTCTGCCTTTCTTCAGCAACATAAGAATTACTATATACTTTACATATGGCTAATTAAAAGATTTTTGGCAAAGAGTTAATTTAGTGAATTTGTCATTTTATAAATTCCTGTAGCAATAAATTGTTAGTCAGGTAATTGGTCCTTCTGTGAATTGGTGATGTGCCAAATAATATTTGGATTTCTGTACTTAAGACTGAGATAACGTCTTCCTCAATACACCATGTAGAAATCCAGCATTCTGCTAGTGCAAACATTTTTGTTAGTGACTTTGCTAGGCAAAAATAACCTGTGGCTAAATTACTGAACTTGTGCCTGCTTGCCTCTGCAGAAAAAATCTTCTCCAGGATTAATGCCAGGAAAGGTGCTGCTTTGGATAAGAGCCTGGCCCAGCTGTCATTAATACCAGCAGAGACATCGTGAGATGCTCCCCAAAGAACTTGGAAATAAGAGAACTGATACTTCCTTTCGATAAGCCAAATTTGTGAAATCCACCCTTACTGGATAAGAGAACTGGAGGAGGAAAACAGGACAACGTGAGGAAACCTGTACCTGGAGCTGCAGGGCATCCCACAGCCCGCGCGGTGCACTTTGATGTCACCTCACAGAAGCGGGGAGGAGGAAGTGACTTTGTCAGTGAACCCGAATGTAACTGGCTGTGTGGGTACTTGTCTAAAGAAAGGTTAAGGAATGGATCCGGGAGGTGATCCAGGAGACGCAGTGATGGCCAGCACGTCCTCACACTGCCAGGGGCGTCTGGCCTGACGGCACGAGGGTGATGTCCTCCCGGCAGGTCCGCAGGTGCAGTCCAGGTGGCTCGAGTGACCAGTGATGGATAACCCTCGTCAATCAGATCTCCAGTTAACCCTCTGCCCTGATCTCATGTTCACCAATCAATCATTAGGTAATATTTTGCTTTCTTGTGCAGATAGTTTATCAAAGAAGAAATATGCTAATCAGCAAAGTTTTTGGACGGTTTTGCAGTTACATTTTTTAAATTAAATCAATTCTACTCAGGCTTATTCATTATTCCTTTTCTAGTTTGGATAGTTGAGAAATGAGCATACTGAAAACATTTCCAAGGCTGGATGTACAAAGTGAGGGCCAGGCCCTGGGCTGAGACAAACTCATTGAAATACAACCCAAAGAAAGCTTTTCTGAGCATCTCATCAGAACCCTGAAGGATATTCCCATTGGATCCTTCTGTAGTGGCAAAAACTTATTATTTACTTATAAGCATTATTAATAAATTATTATATCAGCAAGACACAAATGAATCCTAGTGAATATTACAACTTTATAACACATGACCAAGGCTTATACATTCTTTTAAGGATTCTACAAAAAAATAGCGTGCCAGGCCAACTTTCTGAATTGATTTGGGAAATACACACAGCACGGGAAAATATTTGGTTGTGCAAATGAGTTTGAATTTACGTCTTATAGAAATCTTAAGTCTTTATTCAATCCTTTGTTATTTGCTATTTCCTTTTGCAACTCTCCAAAGGATTACATAAAGAGGAAAAACCCTACTATTTATATAGTATGAATCTCTTTAAAAGCTAAATGAAAATACAAGAAGAAAGGAGGGCTTAATGAGTACATTAAGATTCTTTAAGGACAGTTGCCCTATGGGTTGAAAGTCTGATTTCTTTTATAGGACTGTATTGTTAACATACTCCTTGTGAACAAGAAATAGTTGTACTCATTTTTGTAATTCTGACACTTAGTAAATGTTGCACGAGCAAATGAATCAATAAATACAAATGAATGAATGCCTAAATATTGATTTTTTTTGGATCATCTTTGGACTGTATCTGGAATTTCTGGCTTGCTTAACTCTTGCCTAGAATGATTTTATTCAATTAAGGGCCTTTCTATCAAGGGGGAAAAAAAGGAAAGACTTTCTGAAGTTGATAAAAATAACTGTAGAATCTCCAAAAATGTTTAAACATTTAATACCTGAAAGACACTTCTATTTTCTTTTTCCCTCCATATTTTATTTCATTCTATATGATACTAAGAACATCTTACTTAAATGGATTAAATTTGCCAAAGGATTGGAAGAAGTGAAATGAGAGATTGAAAAAAGAAATTAAATATAACCCGGTTCCTGACGTAACATTCAGGCATTGTGTATATATTAAATGATATATTTCATATATACTTACAAGGTCGTCATTTAAAGTCTGGGCAAATTATTTGATGACTAATAAATTATCTGATGCCTCCATGTTTCGAAGTAAACATCTAAGACTGAAATCCTTTCTTTACACATGCACAAACCTGTCGGTACTAGAAGGGACCTGGGTTTCAAAAGGTAAAATTTAAGATCTGACGAGCTGACAAACTTTTCTAATGAGTCATGCAGCATTCCAAAAATGGAAGCTATTTTTAAATCCTCAGTTCAACTGCAGTATTAGATGGTTTACTTCCAAGTATTAAGAAATATTTGTTAGAACTAACAGAACAGACGCCTCCTGTGTCTGGCTGGCTGGCTGTGTCTCCCGCATGCCTGTTCCTGTGCCTTGCCGTACCATTGTCACTCTCCTGGTACATCTCTTCTTCTCTGGACCTCTTTCTGATATCCTCTCTCCGTTCCCAGTTTTCTCTCCTACAATTTCCTGTTCCCAGAATGTCTCTTTCCTACCTCCTCCACAGTATTTCTAGGGATTTGTCAATAGTTTCAACATTTGCGTGGTTCCTTAGAGGATTCTGATTACACAGGAGGTCTGCATTCAGGCTGTCTTATAAGCAACCTTGGAAAATACGATCTTATAATTTATCATAGTAGTGATATCTGCCAACTCACTTATCTGGGATATTGAAACATTCTTTTCTAATTCCATAATAGCCAATAAGGGCTATCTCATTATACTTCAAAATTAATATCCTTAGGGATGGTGTTTAAAACATACCCTTCGATTGAAGAAATCTTTTTGATCTAGTAGGTAATGAAAAATGATATCCTTAGAATCTCGTGCCTTAAGTAAAAAAGAAAAATGATAAATTTGACCATATATTGTTCCTGGAACATGGTAGGTGTTCAATAAATATGTATTGCCTGACTGGATATCAACTTGATTAAATATGAGAAAACAAAACATTAATGAGCTCTCTACATTCTGCTGTGAGCCAGGTTCTCAGGGAAAGAAAAAGTGAAAGGCTCCATGAAGCAGCAATTAGTGAGCCTGGGCTTAGGGGTTGGATCCACATTTATTAGTTGTATGACCTTGAATTATTTCTTAACCTCTCTAAGCTTCAGTTTCCTCTTTTTGAAAAGTAGAAAAATGAGAATACCTATTTTATGAGGTGGTTGTGAGATTAATTGAGATAATAGGTATTGTACACTGAACACATTCCTGGTGTGCAGTGAACATTCAATAACTGGGATCAATCATGATCAATCTTCAACTGCTTCTTAGATAGCCTATGATCGTCTGGACCTCACAAGTGTGGCTTCTCTATGATTCACAGTAGTCCCTGAAAATCATTCACATTATTTGCCATTATCCTCCGAAAGTCAATTTTGTAGTCTTGATTATAGCAGTGTAAGCCAACAGGGTGATTTTGTGGGTAACCTGATCTTTATTCTTTCATCCAGCATCAACGTTCATAATTGTGTTGCTTTCATGCAACTACTTCTCCACTATATAAACACAATTAATGTAATTCTACACATACTGACATTTATGTGAGCAATATGTTCAAAGAAGTTAGCATTGACTTTCCCTCAAACCATTCCCATAGCAGAATAGTAATCAGCACATATTCAGAGAGGAGTGAATTTCCTTACCAATGCTTGCAGTATATGAGTGACTGTACACTAGGTGCTACAACATGCCTAAGAGGAATTTATAGTAATGTGAAATAAGGCAACCTGCTTACCACCCACATTTGGACTCAAGGATCTCCGAAGGGGAAGCACCTGAAGGTTGGGACACGGGTCCTGATTTCTGGGAGTTTCCGTGAGAGCTACAAAACATTCGCTTCTGTTCCTGACTGAACTGTAGCAGAGCCCCCAGAAAAGGAGATGCTATTCTCTGGTGGGCTCAACCCAGTTGGCAGCTCCGGAGGGCTCCCTGGAGGGCTGGGTCGTGACCCCTCGTGCATGCCCACCTTTGCTGGGAAGGAGAGACAAAGCAATTGTCTTTTCCTATTTCTGTTCTCATCCCCAGCAGGATGCACAATTAGGCAACACAGACAGCCACAGAGCACACCTCTGGGACAACATCTCTCATTACAGCCCCTGAATACTTGGCATTATTTGAATTTCATGAATCCCAGCACTGGCCTTGTTCCCCAGCCTCCAGATGGTTCAGGTGATCCTGAAGCAGGAAGCAGGACCTGTGTGACAATGAATAAGCTCCCGGAGTGAACTCCTGTAGCTCAGCTTCTCCCCAGTGTAATCTGGGTCCCTTGTGTTGTAGCAGAAGTGGGAAGAAAGGACCCTGGAAAGTCAGCTGATTGCAGGTGACACTCCAAGGTGTGGAGGTGCTGTGGGGAGCTAGTTATGGAGGCGTGGAATGGATTGGAGAGTCCAAGGAGGGGACAAGGTGTCCCAGTGGGGCTCGTTGGAACCTGCCTGAAGGGAGGGTCTTCTAGGGCACAAGCCACCACCGCAGATCATCTGTTGGAACTGTTCTCTAATCTGTATTTTGAATGGGGGAGATTCTGAGTTCAGTCTCTCTTGGGAGGGGAGAAAAAGACCCTCTTCCAGAAGCTTCCTGCCCATTGTGGGATGAGAAGATTTGCTACTTAATTTATTTTCATAGTTATTTGCATTTTGCTGTGTTCTTTTACAGGGCTTAAGGTGGTCAAAGTGTCATTTGGAAATCTCACATCAATCAGTCACGCAATTTCTAAACTAATTAGTTTCTTACAGCGTGATCCCTGAGTTGCTGGCGTCATGGCATGAACTTGGGGGAAAATCTGGCGCAGTTATCACATTTTGAGATCATGCCCATCTGTGCTCTGAGTCTACACATCCACTGTGACAAGAAACACACATTTAGGGACACCAAAAAAATGGCTTCTGACCGTGTGAAAATCTTGTTGCATAGCAGGCCATCCATGAATATCGAAACCTTTCCGTTTCTTTTTATATTCCAGGTGACCTTCAGAAAATGTAGAAATCAGGAAACTGACATACAAGAAAAACTTTAGTACCAAACTAAAACAATGATCATGGAAACAGTTATTTAGGATATAGTTCTGTAGTCAATACCACATCACCATCAGTTATAAAAGGTTATATTTTAGGGTATAAAAGGTAAATTCTTTGAACTAACACAGTAAGAGATTAAATATAAATATTTATGAAAACAACTTAGGAAAATGCATCATCTCAAAATTACTTTTTTTCTGTGGTGTATCAAGCTGACATAGCTTTTAACTGTGTAGGGAGTGGGTTTTGAAATCATTCTAGATATCTGTGAGAACTTTGGCTTTATCTTTAAAACTCTGAGACATAAAAATTAGATTGATTTCATGCAGTGGCAAACAGAGGAAAATGTACACAGAATCATATATATATATATATATATTTTGTCTGCAATTTAGAAGATTGTGAAGTTGAATGAGGCCATCTCCTGAGACTTATCTAGGAATGCTGATCTTTGATGAGAGAGAGAGTTGGATTCATTATCTCCAGATGATGCATCATTGAATATTAGAGACCCTCACTGTCTGTACCCAAACATGGCACAGATTCTCACAGGCCAATCTAAGCACTGTTTGTAGATTTACATCCTCTTTAGAGGCTCACCTTGTAGGAAAAAAAATCATTTTGCTTTAGAAGGTGGTTGTAAGAAGTATTCACAATAAGTCAAAAAAGATCAAGATCTCCTGTTCCAGGAAACTGTTCATATGTGTTATAAAAGTAATTTTATGTGATCAAATATGTTTGGAAAACACAGGCTAAAAACTGGAATAGAGTTCTTCTTTACCAAAGGAATTTTTATAGCACTCACTATGCTTATATGAATTGAGAGCCCTAAAGTGAACCATCTAATATGCAGGAATTCTCAATCTCATTTGACCACAGAACTTATTTATAAAGTCCACTGAAGGAATTAGCATTTTGAGGAAAAGATTTTGGGAAATATGGGGCTGGATCACAGCTTGATGAGGATATTACAAAGGGTGTTGCCCTGGTGTGGACTGGCTGTCCCGCAATTTGCTATTGATAATATTTGAAGACTTAAATTTCTAGAATTTATCTCATATCTACTGAATCAGTCATTTAATGGTAGGACAGGAGAGAACTCTATTTTAAATAAGTATCTCAGGTAATTTTCATGCTGGGGTTGGTTAGGTTAGGAACCTCTTGAAATTATGTCATAACATCCTAGGTCTCTGTGAACCATGATGCCATAATCTTCTCATAAAGCTCTTTCTACTCCCAGCAGCTTCTTCAAAGAATTCTTCACTTCTGAGTTCCTAAGACTATAGATCAGGGGGTTGAGCATGGGATTGAATAGGCTATGAAACAGCAGGAGATATTTCTTCTGTTCCTTGGGGTTCCCATATTGTGGCCCAACATACATGATAATGGCTGTGCCATAAAAGAGTCCAACCACACAGAGGTGGGAGGAGCAGGTGGAAAAGGCTTTTCTTTGACCTTCCCCTGACTGGATCCTGAGGATGGCACCGAGGATGCACATATATGAAACTACAATTGAGGACAAGGGTCCCACCAGCACAGAAATTGCTCCAGCCAAGACCATGTTTTCATTGAGATGGGTATCTGCACAGGCAAGTTTGAGTACAGCTATGATTTCACAGAAAAAGTGGTTGATTTTCTGGGGCCCACAGAAGGGTAAAGGTAGAAGTAATACTAAGTGAATCAAGGCTAGAAAGACTCCAGTGGTCCAGGAAGTCACTGCTAGGATGATGCAGACTCCCCAGGTCATGATGGCAGAATATCGGAGGGGGTGGCAGATGGCCACATACCGGTCATAGGACATCACCAGCAGGAGAAGACATTCTGTGACAGCAAATGTCAAAAAGAGAAAGGTCTGTGTCAAGCAGCCAGCAAAGGAGATGGGCTTGGCTGGATCCAGGAGGTTCACCAGTATCTGGGGCACCGTGCTGCAGGCATAGGCGATGTCGACGATGGCCAGGTGTGAGAGGAAGAAGTACATGGGGCTGTGCAGTCTGGAGTCCAGGGAGAGGAGCCCCAGGATGACCCCGTTCCCCAGCAGGGTGAGGACATAGAACAAGGAGAAGAGCCCAAAGAGAAGCATCTGAATCTTTGGGCCAAGTGGAAATCCCAGGAGCAGGAACTCAGTGATGGTTGTTACATTGTCTCCCATATCCCTATGACAGAGGAAATTGAGTTAATGTTCACAGTTTAAGAGAAGTGCTAAAAAACTGATTTATTTTAACTTGTTTGATACCCTTTTGTGGGGCAGACAAGTGTCCAGAGACAGCTGCAATGAATTTTTGTGTTCTTAAATGAATATTTAAAGACCATTTGGTAACCCTAAAATAAAATTTATATATATGTGTGTGTATATGTATATATATATATGTATATACACCTGCACACATATATTTTTCCTTTTTGGATGTTAATATTTTTAAGAGGCTAAAATTTCAAAATAAATATATCATCACATGGTAATCTAATACACAGTTTTTGTTTGATTCAGTAAACTATCCCATATTCTTCAAATAAATCCTGCTTTTCTTTGCTTATATTATGTAGTTATTACTGTTATTTTTCAGAAACAAGGAATGCTAACTGAAACACATGCCAAAGTCTTGAAAATGCATTAAGCGTAACCTTAAATTGGAAGGTTTTATTAAGGGCAGGGTACACTAAGGTTAGATATGCCATCAGCCCAATTCCCCACTGCCCATTCATTTCTTACCTGCCTGTCTAAACACACTGTTCACATCTGCACCAATTGTTACCTCCACAATAAATTATCTTACAAAATCTTTTCTTATTCAAGTGTAAAGACTTATCTTCAGCCTAAAATCTTTTTGTTATTTAGTTTTTTATAATTAATATTGATAAACATTCTAGAATACCCAGTTTTAAGCACTGTCTCTGCAGGTGATTGGCAATAGCTAGATTACTTCTATGAGAAATGCTACAGAAGGGGTCACTGAATTCTCTTAGAGATTAAACTAAGTCATCTTTGATTTCACAACCAGTAATAAAATATAAATACAAACATAACATTGCCCTTTTTCCTTGAATTTTATTCTCATTCTTTTTATGTAGAATCATCTTGTCTTGGAAATAGCAGGGGTAAGAAATAATTCTAAATTTAAATTGCCGTAAGATTATAAATTTAATACTACAAAACACATTAAAAATCATTCCCTCTGCATTGGAACTCTCCCACCACCATTCCAAGGATGAGTGTCATGCCCATGCAAGTATTTATTGATTTCCTGTCATTTACCTAACATTGTTCTGAGGGTGAGGTTATCAATGAACAAAACTCAGCTCCTACTCATTGCTCAGACTGTGTGTGGCCTCATAGGAGGCGTATAATTAGTACATAATCATTTGCACACTTATTTATTTGACTTGCCTCTATACGTGACCTTTCAAGCCTGTTTTTTTTTTTAAAGTGCTGGCCTTTTTTGTTAATATTAAATGTTTACCAGAGAATCATTTTCACATGCATATGTCTTCATCTTAAAAAATAGCTGTCAGCCAAAACTTACCATTAACATATTAATTATATTACTATATGGATTAATATCACATTTGTAACCATTACTATATTTTACTAAGATTATGCTATTTATCTAAAACTATCGAGCAGAATTTAAGCATCAAAAGAGTAAAAATGTACTTTTGCATGGTATTAAATTGTGACAATCAAGCTAACAAGCAATGGAAATGATGTTAGATTATCTTTGACCAGAACTCACAAAGGCAATTAGGATATCTGGGTGTCCAGGGATGGCTGTTGAATAAGGATCTCGATAATCTTCATGCAGGAAAGGCAAACATTGCTACAGGGTGGCTGAATTTACCAATGGCATTGGAAGCCTTACTGCTTACCTAAGAACCATCAAGGAAGGATCTCAGCTCTTCATGTTGTCTTTGAGAAGAAGGCTTTATTAATTCATCACCTCCGCAGAGTACCTTCCCAATTGTCATGAGAGCTTTGTGTAGTGCATGAGAAAAGGTCTCACTTGCACCAGTGTGGTTTCTCTAGAGACATGAAGAACCCTACATTGTTATTCTTCCAGAGGGCAGAAGAGTGATCCTGTTTCTGAAAAAGCCATAGAGATGGTGAGATTAAGGTTAAGGCAAGAATAGGAAATACCTTAATAACTAAAAGGATCACATATATACAGTCATATCCTAGCGCCACGCGAAGATGCACATGTTTATCTGCTTAAGGATGAGACTGTGATGCAAAGCAGTAAGATCATAATGACACGAGTGTTCCTTTAGCATTTGTTGTGTTTCAGTTCCTCTGGTATAGGTTGCACATACTGTTTTATTTAATCCTATGAATCGGTTGATATTGTTAACCCAGGATACACATGTGGATTGTGAAGTTTGGGAAATGAATAAATTGTCCATAGTTCAGTAGCCACCAGCATAAAGAATGAATTTTATGCACAGATACCAAATCTTCTGTTTCTTACTACTGAACTCATTTTTCCAATGACCCCAAAGTGCATCCTTACCAACTCTCACCGGTCCTCGTAATCCTCTAGAGTTCCTACTCATCTGTGACTCTTCATCTCAGAAGAGAATAACTTATCTTTCTGTCTCTGGCTGTAAGAGTCTTCAGATTACAGTTTATATGACGCTAATCTCAAAAATTTCTTCAAAATGTTTCTGCTGTCCAGCAGTTCTAAAATTGATCCTCAAGAGCTGCCCCATTGGGTAGGTAATAGAAGAAGGCATTAAAATTAGTTTTCATTTATCATAATACATTTAAATCTATGTAAGGCTTGCACATTAATATTTAAGAAATGCAAATTAGTTCCTTTAAATATACTTTATTAGTGAAAAGCAGAACCCGTAAATTAAGTGATCTAATGGCTGAGATAGATGAACCAGAGATAATAGAATAACTGTGAAACTGTAGCATATTATCTTCTTAAAATTATTTTATAATGATAACCAAATGAGATAATACATTTTTATAATTTATACTCTTCTTTATACATCCCCTAATTCAGTTTCTAGCAGTATTTAATCCTTATAAATCTCTCATTCAATTCAATATACATATAAATTTTCTACTCTTAATATTCTATGTGTCAGAAGAATACCTATATTAATGCTTATGTTCTTCATTTTAAGGACTTTATAATCCCAGCGGTCATATAAAATTTACATGCATTACCTAGTTGAGAATAAATATAAAGCAGTGATTAAATGCTAAGATGATGAGTAAAAATTAGAAATGGGATATAAATTTCATGGAGAGGGAATCAGTGTGAGCAGATTGGAAGAGCACACTAGAATTTGATCAGGAAAAATGAATGAAATTTGGCTGGAAAGTTTTTATTCCTTTTTTTCCTTCTTTCCCTAACGTAGATCTGGTGATAACACCTTACGAATGCTTTTCTTCTCTTGACAATCTCTCAAATTTCTGTGTTATTCTCATTTCCCACTCCCTACTTCCCTATTTTCTATCATAGATTTTTATTTCTTCATATATGTATTGCCAAAATAGCCTGGTAAGTTCTGAATTAGGTATCTTACCTGCTTTAGCTTTATTCTTGTGTACTGTAATAATAAAATTTCCTTTACATGCTACCTTTTAGAATTCAGTTTGTCTTGTTAGAGATCTTTCAACAGTCCCTATTTTCTCAAAATGCTCAGACCCTCCTGACTAATTATGCACAGTAAAGCTCATGTAAACCTCAAACATACTTAAAAATGTGTATTATATTTATGTTTCACAAATAAAGACAGTAAAAAGTGATTGTTTTGTTTAAAATTATGGAGGACACAAGATGAAGATAGCTGAAGCATTCTTCATATCATATCATATATCGTACCAAAGGGGTCATATCATATAAGATATTTTAAAGAATGATACAACTAATAGGAATTTAATATAAAAGATCAGCAGAGCAGGATTACAAAGGGAAATTGGGTGTCAGTATAAACTTGAAAAATAATGTGTTCATAACTTTGACTCAGTGAAAAAGTTTCTGATTAAGGATCATCCATCCTTGCCCCTAAGAAAATGCAGAATGTCAATGATACTAGTTTAGATGTTCTTGTAAATAAACCACAGCCTCCAAGAAATCCTACAGGAATGAGCATCTGAGGGAAACAGGAAAAGAACCCATAATAGTTTCTGCAAAATCCTAGGGCTGGTGGTACAGTCTAAGCAGACTTCCACCTAGTGTTGCTTCAGGAAATTTTCTGAACTAAGAAATAGGTTGGTAGGATAGGAATTGACAGATTATAGTTCTCTGGTTCATGGACCTCTACACTGATAGCTCATCTTCCCTTTCCTTTGTAAGTGCTTTGGGTGTGACATAAGATGAAAGTCTGGGCTTCAGCTCATCCCCATAACATATTGAATAGTCACATAACCAATAACCACACTAGATTATGAGTTCACAGACCAAAATGACTGGAAATCCACAAAAAAATTAAAAACCATAATAGCTTTACAAGATCTATCTATACAAATATTTTAACAGGCCACCATGACACAAATATAAACAAAATAAATAAACTATAATATTTATTACTTCCATTTGATGATGGAGTACTTCTGTGCATATCAAATTTATGCTTTAATGAATCTGATAGGTCTACTTCCTTCTGGGCATCACAGGCTACCTGGTTACATAGGACTGCATTTGGGCACATGGTCTCTACGAGGACTCAGGATCAAGCCAGAAGCTGTGTCTCAAGAGAGAACAGTTATTTTTACCAGAGAAAATGATTTTACTCCAAGAAATAGATGTTTGTTTGCTTTTTTTCTTTTAGGGGTTTGTAAAAGGAACCATATTGCATCCATATTTCCCACTGTCATATTGAGTTGCAGTCATCCTATTTATACCAGATGCAGAATTTTTGCTGGTTCTAGGCTTCATTCTGAATTCAAAGTCTAAGAATTCCTTCACTATAAATTGGCAATCTATGATACATGCATATACATATACACATATCATATATATATCACATATCATCTATATATGTGTATACACACACATATATATGCATACACAAACACATATCACATTTTCTTTCTTTATTCATCCATCCATGGACACTTAGGTTGTTTCCATATCTGAACTACTGTGAATAATGTTTCCATGAACATGAAAGTGCAGATATCTCTTTAAGATTCTGATTTAATTTCTTTTGGACATATACCTAGAAGTGAAATTGCTCAATCACACACACACAAATCTATTAGAACTAATACATAAGTTTAGTAAAGATGCAGAATACAAAATCAACATGAAAATATCGGTTACATTTCTTTCTTTCTATTTTTTTTTTTTTTTTTTGTTGTTGTTGTTGTTTTTTGAGACAGGGTCACTCTGTTTTCTGGGCTAGAGTGCAGTGGTGAGATCATAGGTCACTACAACTTTAAACTCCTAACTCAAGCAATCCTCCTGGCTCAGCCTCCTGAGTAGCTGGGACTACAGTCATGTGCCACCATGCCCGGCTAATTTTTTAATTTTTTCTAGAGATGAGGTCTTGCTATGTTGCACAGGCTGGTCTCAAACTCTTGGCTTCAAGTGATCTTCCTGCCTCTGCCTCTCAAAGTACTGGGATTACAGGTGTGAACCACTATGCCTAGCTCAATTGCACGTCTGTATACTAACAAACTGAAAACAAAATTAAGAAAACATTACCATTCACAATAACAACAAAAAGAATAAAATATTTAAATAGATGAAAGACTTGTTCACTGAAAATTATAAAACACTGGTGAAGGAAATTTAAAAAAACACAGATAAATGGAAAGATATCACATGCAT
>CAUYRT010042819.1:0-22874 GCA_963574885.1 Lepilemur ruficaudatus | reverse complement strand
TTGCTTTCTGTGATTTTTCCTGTTAAGTGGGAGGGCAGTGATTTAAGACTAGCTGTTTTTTAATAGAAAAAATTAGCCGGGCATGGTGGCACATGCCTGTAGTCCCAGCTACTTGGGAGGCTGAGGCAGAAGGATTGCTTGAGCCCAGGAGTTTGAGGTTGCTGTGAGCTAGGCTGATGCCACAGCACTCTAGTCCAGGCAAAAGAGTGAGACTCTGTCTCAAAAAAAAAAAAAAAGAAAAGAAAAGAAAAGAAAAAGAAAAAGAAAAAGAAAAGAAAAAGACGAGCTGTCTTTTAAATTTATTTTTCACTGTTAATATTCATTAAATTAAGTTGACTATATGGAACAGAATATGGGAAGACATCACCCCTTTTGGAAACCTACTTTCTGACAGCTTCATCTAACCAGAATGGCTGAAAACTAAGAAGAATAAAAAATAACTTAGGGGATTCAAACTCTTTCTTCTTGCCCTAAGGCTTCTGAATTTTAGTGTGTTTATTTTATTTCTTCCTCCCTTCCTTCCTTCCTCCCTTCCTTTCCTTCGTTTCTTTCCTTTCCCTTCCTTCCTTCCTTCCATCCTTCGTTTCTTTCTGTCTTTTTTTACTTATTTCTACTTAGCATAAATTTGGTTTGAGGTTTCTAACCCCATAGTATATTAGAGGTAGTGAATAAACATGGAAAAAGGAACAGAAATGACTGCTACTTAATACTAAACAATATTAAACAAAGTTAAAAGAATTTATGCACTTAGTGTCAAGTCAAAGATTACCCTCACTCAGAAGGCCTTGATTACAATCTGCCCTGTGTGGCTTCAGGGTTTGTAGTGATGCCCCTGAGGATGTCATTAACCAACATGTATTTACTGAATATCTATTAATACTATGTGCCAGACACTACACTAGGTAATAGAGAAATAGGAAAGATAGATTTTTTTTAAAGTAATTACAACCCAGCAAGAGCTTCAGACAAACAAGCATTCCTAATGAAGCAGGATCAGTGCGTTGGAAGGGAAAGTACAAAGTGTGTTGAACATAGATCAAGGGCTCCTACCCCAAACTAGAAGAGCCAGAGAGAGCTTCTCCATGGAAGGATCTTAAACTATTGAAAATAAGGATGTCATGTATTTTAGAAATATTTCTTATAAAAATGCTTAAAATGAAAAAGCATATTGCCACTGAATGAAAATGCTGTTATAGATCCAAAAAATATGGCTAACCAAACTGAGTTATATTCTTGTAGATCCAAATAACTGAATTCTACTCTCCATATATAAATCTTTATTTGGGGAATTCAGATGCTTATTTTATTTTATATAGTTTTCTATGTCTATGTGATATCAAGGCTAGCCTATCTTTAACAGAAAGCCAAGAGTACACAGAGATAAAATTCAAATTATAAAACTCACTTCCATATAGCAAAAAGAGACTGTTCCCATATGCCAAATGGCAGCAAGAGAAATGAAAATTAGACCTCACTTGTTTTGATATATTTTAATTTTATTTTCTATCCCTAACTATGTCTTGGTAATTTGGCCATGGTTATTTACATGCTATATAATCTTTGGGAAAGAAAGGGAAATATATGCCTTCAGATCATGGAAGCCAGAGCTATATGCATCTGTTTCTTAGCTGGCATGTTATCTTATGTTTCTAATCAAAATTTAGATTTTAATGTATGGAAATCTTTATTCTAGCAATATGTGAAAAAAACTTGGCAGGGAATACAGTAGATTAAATGTAAAAATAATTGCCACATTCAAAAAAACAACTGAATAAGAGTTCTTGCTTTGGTTAAAGTAGCTAAATGAATTTGAAGATGTTGAGACAACATTCTTATATAATGGTAGAGGAAAAGATTGTGTCTTAATTGCTGCATATACGGTGATAAGCAGCTTCTGTAATGTACAATCTAGGATAAATGCAAGGATTAACATCTCTCTCATTCCCCAAAGGATGTGGAAATGCTGAATGTAGCCACTGAAAACAAGATAAACCCTCCCATTATGGGCCAATATAGGCATTCTTTAGAGAGACAGCTGCTTGTGATCAATGCTATTATGCCTTTAACAAATATTTATTGCACACCTATTATGTTCCAGGCACTGTTCTACAAGTTTCAGATATATCCATGAAGAAACATGAAACAGATGCTTACCATCAAGGTGTTTATATTCTTGTAGAAGTAAACAGTTAATAAATACTAAACATTATAAATTCATACACTGGCTAGCATGTTGGAAGATGATCAGTGCAATAGAAGGAAAAATCCAGAACAATATAAAGACATCCAGAAGGAAATTTTAAGTGGAGACAGCATAAAAGACTTCATGCTGATATTTGAGCTAACACTGTATTATCAGTCTAAGCCCAAATGGGAGAGAGAAACCATATAGTAATTTGAACAGGGAATATTTACTACAAAGAATCATTAACCATAATGGGATTGGAATAACAGGAAATCAGCTAGTAAAAAGTAAAGCAAGCTGCAAAGAACATAGGAATGGAAGATAAAAGAACAGCCACTACTGCCTAGGGTTGAGACAGAGCAGCCTTCAACTCAGGGCTGAGGTCCAGGAGTTTCTCACCAGAGACATTCCACTACGTGATGGCACAAGGTCGGCAGGCAGCTGATGGCTTTTGGGTGTTTTGGGAGCTAGATGCCAGAGAAGCTGCTTGCACTGAAGGAGCTTGGCTAGTGAGATGCTGGAACCAGGAAGCAAAACTTTTCTGCTTCAGTGTCTGTCTAGTGTCTCCTACTGACAAAGCTTAGCATTGGACCAGCTAGCCCAGGAGAAAATATTTAAAGGGCCTAGATGCCTTGTATAAGGAGGAAAAGAAGACAGGATTGGAACTGAGATGCAATCAATTGATAATGTGCGTAGACAGTAAGGAGGTACAGGGTGACTTAGGTGGATATCTTGAAGTAGAGGGTTCCCAGTGGAGAAAACAGTTGCTGCAGAAGCCCAAAGGCAGGAGGGTGCATAGTAAGGATAGTAAGGTCAGTACTGGGGGAGCATTTTGGATGAAAAAGACAAGACCAGGAAATCAGATCTGAGATGAAAGAGGTGAGACCCTGTAGCTTTCCTTATAGGCCATCCTAGGGCTTTGGGATTTACTCCAAGGGAGCCATTTGTAGGGGTTTGAGTAGAACAGTGGCATGATCTATTTGAAAAGAACTATTATGGTGCCTGCTGAGGACAGACTGGGTTAGGGGTCAGATATGGAATCAGAAATCAGTCAGGAGGCTACTGCAGAAATACAGGGGAGAGATGATGGTTGCTTAGACAAGGTAGGGGCAGTGGAATTGGTAATAATTAGTGAGAAAAGTCCTACCCTTCCTGTTGAAGCAGTTACTCATAATCTCACCTCCATTCCTTCCTTACTGGGGATAGATATATAGAGAGATACAGATATAGATATAGATGTATGTGGGATATATATATCTTATCTGTAAAATCTTTTCTGTAGGAAAAGGATTCTAGAACTCTGTATAGATTAAGACTCATTAAATGTTTGCTGTTGATTACATTTACATTTTTTCTTGCGACCTGAAAGACTGTAAGCCACCAATGAGTTTCAATAAGAGATACATAGAGACTTAAATTATAAATATAGCAACCAGAGCTATTTTATCAAATAAATAAATGCCAAGGGTTGTATTTAACTTTCATATTTCTCAAGCACAAATCTAGTGTAGAGCTTGTCTGGGATAAAGGCCACTCTCCAGATGAGTCCCCAAGCCCTCTCCAGCTGCTGCCGAAAGATCATGCCTTCCCTCCACCTGCTCTCCCAAGGCTCTGCCACAGGACAGGGAGCACAGAGTTCTGAGCCTATTCTGTTCTCTTCTTCCTGCCCTTTGCCATTACTCACAGCATCACCTGTATGAAATGCTGGTCTACTTCCCCCTGGCCTTTGGGAAATCCCTTCCTCCTTCACATTCCTGCCTCAAAACTTCCTGGAGTGAAGACTTACCTATCTCTTCCCATGAATGTATTTTTCTGAAATTGAGCCTTCTTTTCTCTGTACTCCCTTCCATAGTGTGCATCACCCTTGGCATTGCTGACATTGCTGCCTGGCCATCTTCTTTAAGCTGTGTATTTTTAAAGGTCTTCCTCTTCTTTATATCCCTCCTAAATTTCCTGCAGCAAGCTATGTTAAATAAATATATATTGAAATTAACCTTTATTTATTTAGAAATAAAGCTGCAAGAATTAATATTAAATCTACTAATCAGAGATAAGTTACTTAATAGTAGTTAATTCTTGCAAACTACTTTTCACCATTATATACCAACTAAAGTCTCTTACCAATAATTGCTTACTCTGCTGGAGTATTTATTGAACTAGAGAAAAATACTTTGCAGTATCCAGTATTATTTGTGGCATTCCCACCCCTACAGACACAATAAAAGCCACATTTTCTTAATACTTTTAAAATATGAAGCGTAATTATTTTGTCTTAGCTCTTGCATGCCCAGAGAGCATTATCCTGCACATGCCAAACTCTTTCTGGATCTTAGTCTTCTAGTACTTTCTGAATGAAACATGACATGTAAAATATGCATATACTTTTATTAATACTCAAGTTGTCACCAAATGTAACAGTACTTAAAATAAAAATGTCTAAGTATTGGCTGGGCGCAGTGGCTCACGCCTGTAATCCTAGCGCACTGGGAGGCCGAGGTGGGAGGATCGCTCAAGGTCAGGAGTTCAAAACCAGCCTGAGCAGAGCGAGACCCCATCTCTACTAAAAAATAGAAAGAAATTAATTGGCCAACTAAAAATATATATAGAAAAGATTAGCCAGGCATGGTGGCGCATGCCTGTAGTCCCAGCTACTCAGGAGGCTAAGACAGGAGGATCGCTTGAGCCCAGGAGTTTGAGGTTGCTGTGAGCTAGGCTGACGCCACGGCACTCTAGGCTGGGCAACAGAGTGAGACTTTGTCTCCCCCCCCCCAAAAAAAAATGTCTGAGTATTAAGCAAGGTACTCTACTATTCAGTTACATAATGTTCATGTGTCTCCAGAGAGTAGGAGGTTTACTGGGGATGTCAAGTTTCCTGAAATTCTAAAATTATGCTAGATGGGAGCAAAACAAGAATGCAGAGAGAAGTAAGTGAGATGGGTTTTACAGCCATATTCTGTAGAAACACTGAGGGGAAAATAACTTGAAGACATCTGATAAGGAAGGAAATAAACCAGTGCTACAACAAGAATGTACAACTTGAAAAGAAATATTTATACATTGGAAAATCCTTCTGAAAACATTTATTTTAAACCTGAGAACTCCTTATCCTAAAGGATAATTTTGAACTAACTTGTTTGGTTACCTTGAAGCAAATAGCCAAAAGAGGTACTGAATGGTTTCTGTGATGAGAGCAAAATTTCTGAGAAATCAGCTATTTGAGATAGTTTTTTCTACTTTCTAGAATAAGACTTAAATCCTATCTGCTTGTTTATAGGCATACTTTATCTTATCTTTACTATATCATTTTTGAGTTGTTTTGTAATTATTCATCTGCATGTCTGTTTTCAACTCTAAATAGTGAACTCCTGTAGGACAAAAATCATATTGATCAAATGTGTTTGGTGCTAGTAAGTGCTCAATTAAAGTCTTTTTGAAAGAATAAGAGAATCAAGCATAGATCTTATGATGCTAGGCTGAGCAAATGAATACACATATGATGGAGTCATTACCAAAATGGAAAAGGTCAGTAAGGAGCTTTCAGATGGCTGTGCTTGAGATGTTTGTCAGACGCTTAAGTTGAGAGGGAAAATAAACAACTGGATATAGTTCTCTGGAGGACTGCAGTAGAGGCACAGACTTGGTTGCTGTTAGAATAAAGATGACTGTTGGCCACTGAGTTAGATAAAGTCGCCTCAGCAGAGAATGCGGAAGATTAGAGGGTCTAGAAACAACCCATGTTGGAACTCAGGCTCAGTCAGGTGCAAGAGGGGAAGCCAAGAAAGGAAATGGAGAAAATGTAGCAAGTCAAGAGAAAGCATGAAGAATTTTAGAAGCCAGGAGAAAAGAAGCCACTAAGATACAGTGATCAATGTTGACAACCAGGTTTAGATGAACCTATTATATCTGGCAATATACAGGTCACTGGTGATTTGGGCCAAAAGAACTTGGGAAGTGGTGGAGGCAGAAGTCAAATTGGAGGGGAGCGGTACTGAAGAGAAAATGAGTTTTAACAAAGTGGAGGGCAAACGTAATTCTTTGAGAAAGTTAGCTATAAAAAGCAGCAGAGAAATGTGGTGGTAGCTGGAAGAAGATGAGGGATCAGGGTAACGCAGGTATATGCAGTCTTATGTGAATTATGAAAGGAATGAGAACATGTTAGGATGGTGATGAGAAAGATCCCGAAGAGAGGGAAAGACTGGTGAAGGTGAGACAGGAGAAACTAAAGGAGAAAGTGCCTGACAAGGTGACAAAGAATGAGAAAGGCCTTCATGACCTTTGATGGGACTGGGGCTTTTCCCTCTCTACTCAAAGAAGAGAATATAAGGAATTGAGTGTAAATTCTGTTTTTTTTCTTGATATGGTGATGAGAATATGAGAAAATTTCTCCCTAGTGGTGTTCCAGTTATCTATTGCCATGTAACAAACCACCCCATAACTTTGTGGCTTGAGAACGATTCTCCGATGAATTCTCAAAGAATTACTATGTTATTCTTTTCTCCCGGCTTCTAAAATTCTTCGTGTTTTTTCCTGACCTGGTACATTTTCTCCATTTCCTTTCTTGGCTTCTCCTCTTGCACCTGAGTGAGCCTAAGTTCCACATGGGTTGTTTCTAGACCCTCTGGTCTTTGGCATTCTCTGCTCAGGCGATTTTATCTAAGTCAAATGGCTAAAAATCATCTTTATTCTATAATAACAGCAACCAAACTTGTGTCTCTATTACAGTCATCTAGAGAACTATATCCAATTGTTTACTTTCCCTCTCCAGGTAAGTGTCTGACAAACATCTCAAGCACAGCCATCTGAAAGCTATTTACTGATCTCATTACTCTAGATTTGACTAGCTTCAGCTAGGTAGCTCTGCTCCATGGGGTGTAGCTGAGGTCTCTCGTGCTACCATGTTCAGCTGGGAGCTTGGGTAGGAGAGGTCTTTCAACCCCTGGCATCTCTCCTCACGGGGCCTTTCAGGATTCAGTAATCTATCCCTACAACTTGGCAGCTGGCTTCTAAGAACAAGCATTTCCAAGAGGCCACATCTGATATGCAAGTATTTATTGTACCTCTCTTTGCTTCACACTTGCTAATGGCCAAGCAAGTCATAAGGCCAAAGCCAGAGTCAATGTGAAAGAGACCTATACAAGGTCACGCATACCAGAAGGTGAAGTTCATTTGGGTCCACTAAAGTAGCTATCACAGGTTTTCTTCTATTTTCTTAAACAAAACAGTGTTATCTGCTAAAAGTTAGTTTGGAAAGAAATATAAAGAGTAAGACTGTCATGGGAATTTGAAAAATGTGATAATATTTTGGGGCAGTGCTGAGTGCCTGCAATGAGCTATATTCATATCTGTAATAGATAATGGCATCAATCTTCTACTATTGCAATTTTGTATAATATTCTTTAGCTGCTCTCTGTTGCATACAGGAAGCAGACAGATTGGCGGGGTCATTTATAATTGTCTCACTCTATTTGGGAGAAAGACTGTGGACAGCAGAAAAGTGACACTATATGTAATATCTACCCTTTTTTTATGGACCGTCCTGCTCTCCTTTAAGAATAGATCAGCCCATCATAATAAATTTAGATGTTTATTATGTATAGGCCAATAATATACTAAGGCCTCAGAGGTTGAAAAGCTATCAGACACTATCCTTGGCCTCAAACATTTTATTTTAAAGGTTGAGAAATTTATAAAGTAGTCCATCTATTATGTAGGCATTTATTGCTTCTTTATTTTTCATTCATTTTTCTTATAATTTTGTCTCATTTGCCCAATTTAATAGATTGTCCAAAAATTCCCTCAGATGTTCAAATTTTCCTTACTCCCTATATTAGTCCATGCCCAGTCACAAATGTAAAATCTATACGCTATACTTGCTATTTAAACATAGGGAATTTCATATAAAGAATGAATTCAACAGATGTGGAAAGACTGAAAAGGCAAAAAGAGGACCCAGAGGGAATCCAGGAATAGTAACTGCAGGAAGTGACTACCATCCTGTGTGGGCTAAATGTTTTTGTCCCCCCCCCATTCAAATGTTAAAATCCTTACTCACAATGTGATATTAGGAGGTGGGGCCTTCGGGAGGTGGAGCTCTCATAAATGGGATTAGAGCTTCTCTCTCCCTTTGCTCTCCACCATGTGAGGACACGAGGAAAAGACAGCAGACTACAAAGGAAGTGAGCCTTTGCTAGAACTGACCATGTTGGTACCCTGATCTTGGACCTCCATCCTCAAGAATTGTGAGGAATAAAATTATGTTACTTATAAGCCATCCAATCTGCGGTACTTTGTTATAACAACCTGTACAGGCTGGGAAATACCCTTGGGAGCAAAGGGAGGAGATCATTAAACCCCAGAAGCTTGGAGGAAGGGCCCTAACAGCCAGGCATGTGGAGCTCTGAGGAGAGAGGTAACTGCCTGGCGGCTGCTGCCTCCACAACATAAGGAAGCTGGCTCTGGGATTTCTAGAAGATCCTGGAAACTGTAACCAAATGCCACCCCTCTGGTGAAAATCAAGAAGTAAAACAGGAAGAAACAAGTCCCTCCCTCTTTCAACTACGCTGCCTTCCTCTAGCGCCTCCTACAGGAACAATCTAACAGGGAACACCTGGCAAAGCATAACTGTGGTTTGCAGAGTTCCAACCCGAGAATCACAAGGCTGAACATGGAAGGATGGGATCAAAGCTGGGAAGCGAAACCTTAATAACCAGCACAGTTCATTATAACCATCTTTTTCATTTTCATGAACATAACCGATTTTTAAAGGTCCCAATATCAAAAAGTGTACATATCTTCTATTCTTGGCTTATGCTGAAGTGAAGAAATGGATCAACTTTGATCAAGGATTAAAAAAGAAAAAAATAAATGTTCCCCCCCCCCAAAAAAATTAGATATTTTACTGACCCACAATAATCTGGTCCCTTACTTCTATTACTAATCCTTTTGTCTCCCAGATTTTTCATTTTTCAGTGCAATAAAACAATAAGGTAAACAAAATATATTCTAAAGTAACCCAAATCCAAGTATTTTTTTTTCTTATTTCTTCCTATGACCTTAATACAAACTATTTGCATTACAGAAAAATTCCCCAATCCAAAAACCTCTATACAAGTGTCATCAGATAACATTTTTCTTATATTATATATAGAGAAAATAAAACGGGTTACCAGGATTGAGGTGGAGTAGGAAGAACATGATGTAGGTCGAAGAATACAAACTAGCAGATATGTAGGATGAACAAGGTGAAAGATATAGCATGAGGACTACAGATAATAATGTGCATTGTATTCAGGATTTTTGCTTAATGAGTAGATTATAGCTGCTCTTGTCATGGGAAAAGGGGATGAGCAACTTTGTGAGATGATGGACATGTTAACTTGTTCCACTATAATAACCACTTTACTACATATGTTGTATACCCTAAATATACACAATAACATTTATTTTGAAAAAGAAAAGAAAATATGTTGATAACAGCTAATGCACAGATCATGAGAATTTTGAGCAGCATTTGTGAAATAATCACAGCTTTCTAAATGCAACATCATAGCAGACACAGAAACTGGAAGCATTTTCCAGTTTTCTTTCACAATTTTTCATCTTTATTTATTTTCAATACAAAATATGCTAATAGTTTTGGAATCATTTTTTGAAGATAATTTATAGACCGAAATAGTCATGTTCAAGCTTATTCCAGAAGGATTGATGTTTTGACCAACCATTTGGAAGGAGACGTGAGCAGCTGAAATAAATATAGTCTCAGGGGTCTGTGTGTGGGGGGGAACAGGCATTTTGTTTCTTAAGTTTTAAAAATGTAATTTTTGCACCTGGGTTAAGTTTTTATTTTATTTCCTTTTCCTTCCCTTTTTCAAATTACATGTAGGTAAAGTCAAACTTGGGATAATCAGAAGAACCCTCTTTTCCCTTTCCTGGGACTGGTGTTTTTAGATTTGACATCACAACCAAAGATCCTATGCTATTAAAATCTCTTAGTAATAGTTTTAGGTTAATAGTAACATACTTGATTTTCAGGGGTCACCAGAACCTCCAGAGTTATGATCTATCCCCAGTTGTTAATGGTAAATGTGTAACCAAAAGATCTGGTCTTTATGCCAACGAATGTCAGATAGGCTTTCTGGAAGGATGTCTCCATCCTATACACAGGGGACCACTAGATTGCAAAGCCGTCTAAGCCTAATTAACTCTTCTCCTCTTCCTCCATCTAATAAAAACAACAGTCTGGCTCATTCTGAGCCGAGAGGAGGACAATAAGAGTCCTAGTGTTTCCAGAATCACCTTGGGAAATGATGAGGAATACGGGTGGAAGGTACTGGTTGAGGGTGCTCCTCCACCTCCCCATTCCACTCAGCTTATGCAGTGATCTAAGCAGTGGTTAAAGTTGTTCCTCTCACCCCCACAAATCCTGATACCACACCCAACAGTCCTTGCTCTGCTCTGTTGTTTCTATAGCAGTCATTACCTTCTAACTTATTTATTTATTATAATTGTTTATTGTCTGAATCCTACTAGGATATACACTCTGTGAGGGCAGGAATCTTTTCACTGATGGAGCCTCATCAGCTAGAACACCTAAATATCAGTTACAAAAGGAATGTATTTAGAATGTTACCCTGTTAGAAAGCCAGCTTTGTTTCTTTAAGTGAACATTCTCTTCTGAGGAACATTCTCTTAAGTGAACATAAACATTTTCTCATTCTGTGCATATACTTTAATAAGTAATACATACAATTTTGTTACATGTTGAACATATTACATTGGTTACTACTAGCTGCTGCAAACTTAATTTTAGTGGCTTTACAAAATAGAAATAGTCCAAACGTGGGTGTGTTTGATCTGCGGTGGCTTTCCCCCATGTGGTAATTTTGCATCCAGACTTCTTTGGTGTTATGGCTCTGCTGTTCGTAGGGCTCCTCAGTCATCAGTGTACATATGGTTGAAGGGAAAGAAATGGCTTTTTAATCACCTTGGCCATTTTAATCACTTCAAGTGACACACACCACTTCCCATCTTATCCCATTGGTCAGAGTTGTCGTGTGGCTGTACCTGGATGCAATAGGTTGTGTAGTCTCTTAGCAGCTACTTCTTAGGGACATCTCTACACTATGGTAGGGGAAGAATGCATTTGGATGGCTTGTTAAATATCCCATTCTGCTACATTTCATGAACTTGCTATCCTGCAGCATGCACCCCCATTGCCTCGCTCTATTAGTGAGGTTTACTGTAATAATAATGCATACCAACCAGAAGAATACAATGGCTGACTCATGTCAATGTCTTTAGCTGTGCTAAACTTCACACCATTGGTAAGATTCAGATCTAATTCAAATGTCTCTTGTTCTGCCACGACTAAGCAGCAACAGCACTTGTGACATGCCTTTCTCATGAGCATGACTGAAAGAAGACAAGCCGAACCACATACATATAAATCCTTTCCTTATATATAGAATAGACTAGGTCTGCACTAATTTCATCAGTCAAACAAGTCACATGGACAAACTCAACAAAAATGAAGCAGGAGAGACTACTTCTTCCATGGCTTGAATGGTGTAATGGGAGAGTCAATATCTAATGACAAATTATACTCCCCCCCCACACAACCCCAACACACACACACAGACTTTGAGCAGAGTCAAACACAGAACTGGAGTTCGCTATGGCATTTCAAATGGCTATACCTGAGAATGGAAGATCTGCTGAAATGAGGGATGCTTTCCTCTCTTTAACTTATTCTCACTTCCTAAAAAGACTATTTGATACTTAATGAGCAACAATCTCAGCTTTTCTTTTGTCCAGTACTTCCTTTGTGGTCTACTATTTTCAGGCTACTTCCTAGGCTCCAGGAATTAGTCATTCTCCTCTCTGCATTTTGGGTAGGATGGGGGATATCACCTGGAATGTTAGCTTTCTCCATCTAACTAATGGCCACCCATTGAAGGTTTATAAAATCACACCAGTTCTACAAAGACTTCTTTACCTTCTGGGCATTGAATATCTTATTTTTTCTCTATTCTGTCCATCCATCCACCCATCCATCCATCCATCCATCCATCCTTTCAAAAATTATTTAATGCCTGCCTACTATGTGTTAAACATTCTTTTACTAAATGGTGATGTAACATGAATAAGATCTTCAAGAATATCTCCAATTTCAGGGACCTTATATTTTAGTGGCGAACATAGATATATGAGCCAAAATACACATACAATTTTAGATAGTGCTAATGTTGTGAATAACTGGAAATGAGGAAGTACAACTATATGGGGGAAAGTAGCAGCATTAAATAGGTGTCAGGGAGGACCTTTCTCAATAATTGATCTAAGAATAAAATAGCCATGCATTTATAATCAAATATATAATTCTAATCAGGGTCACCATACTAAAGAACCTGTTAAGCTTCTCCCTTTCTCTTTTTTCTTTTTTCTTCCTGGCATCCATTTATCATGTTTAAGTTGTCAGGTGAATACAAAAACGGCTAAGTAGAATAGACTGGGCTGATTGCCAAGGTTTACAATTTGCCCAGTTATTTTAAAATTAGGTGGAATCACATTGTTTGAAGGGCCTTTGTTTTTCTAACAAGGCCACAATTGAGGAAATAAAGTTGAATAATGTTGCCTAATGCATTATAGTACTAATTTAAAAGATCCAGGGATAAATGAATAAGGATCCTCAGAAATATTTCTTCCTTACTCTAGTTTTCCTACCCTGCCTTGGTATTGCTTTGGATACTGTTTTTATTTTTTTCATTTCAAAAATATAAAGAGGGTACAAATGTTTTTGTTACATGGAGACATTGTATAATGCTAAGTCAGGGCTTCTGGTGTGTCTGTCACCAGAATAGGGTTCATTGTACCCAATAGGGATGAGTACTGAAGGTTTCAGTCCCATGGTGTGACCCTCAAGGGCATACTCTGACTGTGGAGGGAGGCCTAGCTTTTCCAATCAACATTCAGGTATTTTGGATTATGGTTAAGTACTAGCAATGGAGGTAACAAAGTGAGCACTTGAGATTTCTATCCTTGGCTTCATATTAGTTTCCTTTTGTTGCTGTGTAAATTTGTATATCACAAACTTAGTGGCTTAAAACTACACATTTATTGCCTGGTAATTCTGTCTAACAGAGCTGAAATCAAGGTGTCAGAAGGCCAGTATTCCTTGTGGGAGGCTATGGGGAGAATCCCTTTCCTTAACTTTTCCGGCTTCTCGAGGTTACTCCTTGGTTTATGACCCCTTCCTTCATCTTCAAAACCCAGCAATGACTGGTCAAGTTCACATGTCACAGCTCTCTGACGCTGCTTCCAACCTCCAGTCTCTTTCTCTAACAGCAGCCAGTCTCTTTCTCTAACAGGGTCTCTGTTTTAAAGATTCCTGTGATTCGACTGGACTTCTGGATAATCCAGGGTAACCTCCTCATCTCAAAATCCTTAACCTTCAGCACATCTTCAAAATCCCCTTTGCTTTGTAATGTATTGACAAGTTCCAGGGTTAGGACATGGACATCTTTGGGAGTGGCATTGTGCTATCTACCATAGTTTCTCTTTAAATTTATGACTGTATCTTCCACTAATGTGGGAAGCATCATCAGATAGAGCCATTTTTAATGAGACTAACCTGATTCCTGGTAATGGGCAAAAACAACAAAAATGTTTTCTTAGCACTGTGGTACTACTCAGTTTTCAACCAAGAACTCAATTCATCTCAGGCCTGAGTAAGTACTCTTTGTGACACGCTACCAAAAAGCTCCAGCTTGTTTGGGTTTTGTAACTGGAATTTGAGTCACGCCTTGAGGATGTTTTATGACAACCTAGAGAAATTGTTTTTCTTGTGTTGGGAGGTGGAGGCTGTCTTTTCTCTCTCTCTTTATGTTTTAGAATCATCCCCTTCTGTCCTTTTGATGGATTCCAAATTGTTCCTGGGAGGAAACTCTGGTAATAATTCTAATTTCAGCTTCTCTTGCTCTGGGGACTGATTTGGGCCTTGTCTTTGATATTGTACTACTCTAATCATAATCCTGACTTTCTGAAATATAAGTGTCAGTAGAAAAAAGGCTTGCCAACTCTATTGCCCATTTATCACTGAGAAGATGCTTTTAAGGAAGGTCTTAAATGAAGGCATTGTACAAATGCCAAAAAAGAAAAAAAAAAAAAAGGCACTATGTCTGGGGATTAGGGAAAGCTTCCCATTGTCTGACCTCAATTAGAAAAAGCAGAAATATTTCTAAGGATTGCTTTTCAGAAGTGTAAAGTGGCTTACTGGATGTTGGAGTTAACTCTCTCCTAAGCTGAAGATTTTTGCTGTTAGTGATCCAGTAACCTTACCCCTTTAATTTGTTTCAGAAACTCCTCATGAATTTATGCAGGGACCTCTCCTTGGGGCCTGTGGTTAGATATAAACATGCACATACTGGAAGTGAGGAGAAATAATTATGTGCAAAATAAATGAAAGGATCATTAAAATCTCCAAAAAGACACACAAACATAAGATTAAAATATCTGGATTGAAATGAATTGGCAATGTCCAATCATTTTTTTCCATTATTACTCCTATAAGGAGTTTTTTAAGATATACTTTTCCTAATCATCCTTCCATGAAATTTTAACACCAATTATATATTGTATATCTCTTTATGTGCTATGTACGTATCTGTGTCTTATACGTGAAAAAAATAAGATATTTTGCTCCTCTTCCAAGAATCAATTTTCACCCCATTGGGGAAAATATTACCCCCATTGAGAATGTAGTATGTAAATTGTAAGGGGCATATTTTATTTTCTCTCTTCCCCAATTTCATAATATTATAATCACTTATAATGTTTTAAAAATAAAGTCTCACTATGACATGAGGATCATAATATATACATATGTAAAAAGAATGATAAATAACAGCCATTACCCACCCCCTTCCTCAAGTCATAGAAAAATTTTTTTTGATATCCATCTAGGTACTTTCCTATGCACTTACAAATTTACACCCACTTTACAAAGATACAGTTTTCTAAATCATAACTATTTTTCTCTGTCAGTAAGCATCAACATTATTTTCATTGCAGAGTACTTTATTATATATATTATAGATACCTCATAATTTAGATACACAATACTCCTGTCAGATATATATGTTGTTTCTAACTTATTTTGAGAGAAACAACACTATGATATAGAGCCTTGGATATATCTTTTCATACATGACTGAATATTTTCTTGAGAGCCATGCCTTCAAGTGCAATCTTCCAGGCCAAAGCAAAGCACTTTCCAAGGAATTTGATATATGATGTTAAATTGCCCACCAAAACAGCATGGTTTCCTTCAAAAAGCCATAATCATAGCAAAATTTGGATAGGTTCTGGTAAACTGAGTGGTATCTGCCTACCAATAAAATATCGCATTTGCATCCAGATGATTGGGTATATTTTTAGAGGGTGTAATTGTTCAATTGGAACAGAAACTCTGTGGAGCAAGCAGGAACTGGAAGGATATTCGTGATGTGTTCAGAATTTTACATGTGTAACTTGGCTCAGCAAAACTATAGGGATTTTTGTGGACAAAGGAGCAGGGAAAATGATTTTAATCCAAGTTGTATTTTGTTTGATCTATTTGAATTTTCTTTCTTACTTTTTCTTTTTCTAATATGGTCCACACTTTTTATTCTAGCTTTTTAAATTGATTAGCTGTAGAAGTCAGAGATGGAAGAGATGCAGACAATGCACACCTTCCCAAAAATTGTTTTTTTTTTCCTTTGGTGGCTTCTCATTCATTTATCAATTCAACAATATTTTCTGAGCAAGTAGTTGACGACTGGCACTGCTGCAGGCCTAGGGGATATGGCTGTGCTTAAAAAGAAGTCTCTATCATCATGGAGTTTATGTTCCAGTGGGGACAGGCAGCAATAAACCAATAAATATGAACAAATATGATGGCAATTAGAGATTAATGTTATGAAGATAAGTAAATGAGTCACTGGTGGGCAGGAGGGAAGACAGGGGAATGATTATTTTGGATAAGGTGGTCAAGGGGAAACCCTTGGTGATGAGGTGATATTTGAGCAGAAATGAAAGAAGTAATGGAGCAAGACAGGCAGATATCTGGGAGAAGAACATTCCAGACAGAGGGAAGAGCAAGAATAAAGGCCTGAGATCAGAACATGCTTGGCAGTTAGGAATGGGAAGGAGGCTAGTGTGGCTGGAGCAGAGTGAACCTGGAGGAGAGGCACAGAAGATGAAGCTGGAAAGATGGACAAGGGTTACTCAATACAGGGCATGATACGAGGCAGTAGGGACTCCATGCATCTCATATTTTGAATCATTGCATTCATCCATCCAACTCATATTTTAAAGTTCCTGCTATGTTTCAAAGCCCCAGCGAGACAGTGGGTATATACAGGAGATGAAGACAGGCAGAGCTCTCACGGAGCGAGCACTCTAGCGGAAGAAACAGACAAGCATAGAGGCAGTTACACTTTATTGTGATAGTGCTATTGTGGGTAAAATAGATGGCTTTAGCTGGAGTGCAGAGGAATAACAATTCACCTAGAGAGTTGCAATGTGAAAATCAGTATTTTTTAATAAGATAATTATTTTATTTTAGTAGCCTGCATATATCATTCTACTGTTGTATGTATTGTGTTATTTTGACATTAAACATTTAATCGTCTGCTTGTCTGCTTATCTGAATTGAGTTTTGGAGTTACGGGCCACATCTTTTCATCTGTTTACTTCAGTTCATGGCAATGAATTTATGATGAAAAATAAGTCATTCCACTAATGTCTGGCTTCCTGTCTTTTGAAAAGTGCTGGATGTAACCGGAACATAGCTAAAGGATTAAAATGTTAAGAAAAGCTCACTAGAAATCTGGAAGATGGAGGTGGTAGGAGGGAGTGGGAGCACCAATTTGGATCCACTGGTACTTTTCCTACTTGTTTTGTCAGTTGTGAGTTTCACTTGCTGGTAAATAGTTAGAAATTGTATGTGTTTTGTTTCCCCTTTAAATGGTAAATTCACTGGGGGAAAGAACAGTCTCTGCTATTGCTTTGTGTGGGCGTATGACAAATGATACATAAATGAGGAAAAACAATTCTTCCCATTGGAATCTGTTCACAGAAATACATAGAAATATTCTAAAAATCCAGGGCATGTGGCTTCTGGCTCATTCTAAGGGCATTTGCCGTATGTGTTCTATGTCTCAATTATCTCCATGACTTTAGGAATTTCTGGGATTGTTTCAAGCAGCTTGCTGGGGTATGCCCTGGGAAAGCTCTTGTTCTCCAATCTAAGTGCTATGTACTTTCAGGTGATTGTAGGAGAATTTTAGGACATGGGTTTGATTGCAAAGGACCTTATCTCCAAGGTAACACCAAAATTCCTATTGGCTGAGAATAGTTTGTCTTCCCTGTCTGGGTTTTTGTGCTGTTTGAAAAGCACTGCAGGAGCAAATTAGCTTAGAACGTTCTGAGTCGAGGGAATGGAAGAGGCAGTGCTATTCCCAATTACCTTGTGTACCTGTTCTGTATAGTTTGTACCTGCTGGGCAACCCAGGATACTACCCCAAACCTTGTACCTGTTAAGATTAACTTCCTCTTATGTTGGATCTCTCTACTTGTACATTTCCAGTACTTTGTAGTTGGTTTGTCTGTACCTAAACTGCCTGCTTAGCTTGGGTGTACTTTGTATCTTTTCTTTCATTTTAATGGTGACAAGCCTTGGCAGCTTCTCACACTACAGTTCATTCTTTCTCTATGGATACGATGCCTAATGTTGAGACCAAGTGTACCCACTTATCTATTCCTTGCAAAATATTTCTGAAATGAAATTAATAAAGGGTATTTAGAAGGAATGAACAGTGTGAAGGTTTGCATCTTTTTATCTATAACTTTGCAAAAGATTCTAATTTTGTTCTAAAGTAGGTACTGTGCTAGGAGCCATGGCTCTAGGGGTAAGGAAGACAAACACAATCTCCCTATCTAGGGGAGGAGAAGGATGCTAAATAAGCAGTAACACAAATAAGCATGAACCTAGGAATGGTGGGAAGAAAAAAGGAAAGGGTTCCAGGGGAGATTATTCTCAGACTGACCTTCCAGACGAGGTCCCTGAGTGAATGTTTAACCAAGACCTAAAAGTTAAGTAGTAAGGGAGGCAGGGGAACGAAGGGTGTTGGAAAAGGCATCTCAGGCTTAGGGTGTGTTGGACAACAAAGCTCTGGGTGAGAGAATCTCTTTTTTGGTTTGAATCACTGGAAATAAAAAAGCCTCTGGTTGCAGGGAGTTATCAAAGGGCTGAGCACTGTGAGATGTGGCTAGAGAAAGATGGGAGCCAGGTCATGGAAGACTTTGTTTATTCTAATAATTTTGGGAAGGCATTGCCAGGTTTTGAGCAGAGGTGAATGACTGGGTTAGTGATACGGTCAGAGTTAACTTACTATAGTATTTACAACTTTATATATAAAATGATCACAAAGTAGGGCATTTCTAGGGGAAAGAGATAGATACAGACAAAGACATATACATGCACATATACACATGCATATATATGTGTATACATACACACACATATTTATGTGGATATATACATATACATACATATGTGCATACACAAACAAACTCAAATTTGAGATGGAAAATATACCTTCAGATTAGGCTTAGAATCAGATCTCTAAATTCTCACTATTATTACTCAAAATATCTAGGAATTAAAGTTTAACTTTTAGGTTAAGATTCCAGCCTGAGATTGAGTTAGATGTGTAAGGTATGACCTAAGGGTTAGAAAAGTCTCACAGGCAACAACTTGAGGACAGAAATCTAAGAATAATACAGACTGGTTGAATTGTAATATCCCCCTCCTTTCTTACATTTTGGATTCAGAATTTAAGTTATCTTGGTGACATTTACTATAAAAAAAGGAAAACAAGTCTAAAACTAAATCCAAGTAATAACCTCTGCAGCTGTCATAACTATTTGTATAATAAACACTAGATTCACAAATAACGAGGCAAGGAAGGCCGAGGTCTCCCCTGGGGTGGCCCTGGCTCTGAGATACTACTTTTCTCTGAAATTACCATGGATTAAACAGAACTGCTAAACACTATGAGAAGGCAAAGAGCAAAACTGATCTGAGGCCTTGGGTTCAACAGCCAAAGCTTACACTTTCCTATTCTCCAATGCTACTTCAGTTTGTGTTTTGTTTTCAGCAAAACCTAAGAGCTCAGAACCAAAAAGTACCAGTGTCTGATCCCCAGGGTCAGTAAAGTTCTGACCTGGATCAAGTTATTCTGTCCTGGATGGAACCATTTTCCTGATATGAATATAAAGAAAGGTAAATAGAACTTACATAAAAGACCCACTAAAGAAGTATTCCATCACTGGGACTAAATAAAAATTGTGCACAAATAAAAGAAAATCCTTTCTCTTTTCCAACCAAACTTTTCAACAATGGAGATAAGCTACACAGAGATGATGGAGTATCTGTAATATCAAAAGCTGAATTGTATAAATATAAAATAATCTATATGTTCATTACATGTATATGGCAGAAGACTTTAGGACGTCCTTGCAATGAGCCATCTCATTTTTTGGAAATATTCTCTCTTTCTCTTTTGTTTTTAATCTAGTCTCACTTTTCCTAAATTTGAGAAGCATAGAAAATAACCCACAAATGTCATTTTGTAAAACCTGAGGGATATATTTATGGTTTGGAAAAGAGGGTGTTTGGATAAAAGGTGTTAATCTGTTGAATTTCCTGCATGGCCATATATATGCTCTCATTTACATCTTCACTATCTCTTTTGTTTTAATTTTAATTGCATCTTCAGTTAAAACTCACCCAAGGAAAATCATCTTTTTTAAAAAAAAATTAAGCTGATAATAAAACTAAGAATACTAACATTAAAATGGTAATGTCCAGAAAATTTCAATGCCTATGCATATTTTCTAAAAAGCTTATATTTTTTCAAAGTAAATTCACTTCTATTACATGGACATACATGGGACATAAACCTAATATAATACAGAAGAAAACTAACATGTTGATCTCATAGTTCAATAAACATAAACTCTGTATTTATCTGGGTAATCACTCATTTTACAATTTCCCAGAGCTCATAGTTTGTTTGGTATTGGCACCATTAATTTTTACAGCTCTGTGCTAAATAAATGTGAAATATGTGTGAAAGCATATGCTCTCTTAGCTTCCAACGTAGTCAGAGATTTTTCTATGTGTAGCCATAATAATTGATAATGATATTGGTTCTACTTTTTAAGCCCTTTTTTTGGTCCCAGGGTGTATGCCAAATACTTAGTTATATAGTATCTTTTTAAATTTTCACAACATCCTATGAATAAGCATCATTATATCCATTTAAGAGTTAAGCTTAATGAGGCTTAAAAAGGTGAGAGTTGACTTTCCAAAGGTTGCACAACTATGAAATCAGGATTAGAATTCAAGCTAATTTGACTCATGGGAGAGTATTGGAAATATTTTTTTTAAATAGTTAAAATGTCCTTAACTATATGTTTGTAAAACAAATATGTACTATCATCTATATAGGCAAATTATTTTTTGACAGTATGGTAACTAGATTCAGATCACCTGCTTTCATAGCCAGTTTCTGCCACTGGGACAAGGAATTCAATTTTTCTATAACTAAATTTCAATGTCTGTAAAATGGAGTTTATAGTAGTATCTACACCTCATAGGGATGTTGTGAAGATTACATGAAATAATCCCCCAAAAGCACACTGCCTAATACAAATAAGGCATTTGATAAATGGTAGCTATTATTATTATACATTAGCATTATTACTATTATTATTGAAGTTATACTTTCATTAACAGGAGATGTTAGCACACATCAACACAACTTCAATAAGGTTGAATGAAATGTTTTATGGTTCTGTAATTCCATGCTGCTCCCTCTGTGATCTCAGATACATAAAAAGATCACAAATATTTCTATCTTTGTATCACAACCAGGACAGACTTACAAAGGATAATCCTCAGTAGACTGCATCTGTGGAACTGCAGGGATTCAGCTTCTACAGAGTTGACTGCCCCAGGGACAGGAGAAATGTTCCAATCGTTAATCGGATTTTTCTCCCAACTTACTTTTCCTTAACATAATAGCCTCCTGGGTCGAATCCAAATTAACTGAGCTTCTATTGGGTGCTCAGCATCATGCATTTTCCACAGGCACTTTTATGTTATCACAATATTTTTTGCTTAAGACTCAGGAAATCAACTTGTTTGGTAACTTCCTTTCACTGCAGGTAGGGATGCTATAAGACATAGCTACTGTGAACTTGTAAAGAAAACTTGCTGATGGCTTCAAAATATTTGGGCAAACCAAGAAAAGTTATTACCAGTGGTTTAATAACTCAGCTATTTTAAACTCCTTAAGTTTTAAACATATATACTGTTTTCTGTGTCTTGGACTTCCTAGCATTTGATTGATCAATGAGTAGAGATGATTAATATATAGAGATAAAACCACTCAGAGAGCTTGGTTTAAGGAACCTATAGTAATATGTGTGTATGTATGTTTGTTTGTGTGTGTGCGTATAGTCAGGTATCATTTAACAATAAGGATACTTTCTGACAAATGTGCCCTTAGGCAATTTTGTCATTGTGTGAACATCATGGAGTGTACTAAACCAAACTTACATGGTATAGCCTACTATACATCTAGGCTGTATGGTATAGCTACAAACCTGTACAACATAGAAAAGGTGCCATAAAAAATATGGTATTATCTCATGGGATCACTGTTGTATAGAGTCCATAGTCAACTGAAACATTGTTGTGGTGCATGACTGTGTGGGTATATATACGTGTATGTGTGTGTGTATATATATATATATAAGCACACATAGATATATTTAACTTCTTTGATGACACTGGATGCTTTTATTTATTTATTTTTATTTCAAAATATTAATTAAGGGGGTACTAGTGTTTTTCTTACACGTATATGATGCTTAAGTCAGAGCTTTTGGTGTGCCCATCACCAGATTAGTGCTCATTATATAAGTTTTTATCCCACACCCACCTTCCTTCCCTCCCCACTTTTTGTTTTCTCATATTGTTTATATTGCTTTCTGCCCATGTGTCCCCATCTAGTAGCTCCCACTTATTAGTGAGGACACTGGTGTTTGATTTTACATTTCTGAGATACTTCACTTAGGATAATGGTCTCCAGTTCCACCCACATGGCAGCAAATAACATTGTTTAATTCTTTTTTTATGGCTAAGTAGTACTCTGTGGTATCTATATACCACATTTTCCTCATCCACTTGTGAACTGAAGGGCACTTAGGTTGATTCCACATCTTTGCAATTGTGAATTATGCTGTGATAAACATTCAAGTGCAGGTGTCTTTTTGATAAAAATGGCTTCATTTCCTTTGGGTAGATACCCAGCAGTGGGATTGCTAGATCAAATGGTAGGTCTACGTTATTTCCTTGAAGAATTTCCATACTGATTTCCATAGAGGTTGTACTAATTTGCAGTCCCACCAACAGTGTATAAGTAAGTGTTCTTTATCGCTCTGCATGCATGCCAGCATCTATTGTTTTTTTACTTTGTAATAATGGCTATTCTGATAGGGGTAAGGTGGTATCTTATTGTAGTTTTAATTTGCATTTCCCTGTTGATGAGTGAAGATGAGCATTTTTTCCTATGTTTGT
>CAUYRT010042818.1:0-16854 GCA_963574885.1 Lepilemur ruficaudatus | reverse complement strand
CTGTGCCCAGAGCACCAGCAAAGCAGGGCCAGCAGCAATGAAGGAGACAAATTGGCCTGGGTGAACTGTGTGGTCCAAGAACTTTGCAGCAGAAGATCCAGGAAGAATCTCCTCTACTTTATTATACATGCATGTTTTGTGCTTTATGGTTTCAGGGGTTTTTTTATTTGCTTTTTTTTTTGAGACAGAGTCTCACTCTGTTGCCCAGGCTAGAGTGAGTGCCGTAGCGTCAGCCTCGCTCCCAGCAACCTCAAACTCCTGGGCTCAAGCGAGCCTTCTGCCTCAGCCTCCCAAGTAGCTGGGACTACAGGCATGCGCCACCATGCCTGGCTAATTTTTTCTATATATTTTT
Source organism: Lepilemur ruficaudatus (assembly GCA_963574885.1). Classification (NCBI taxonomy): domain Eukaryota; kingdom Metazoa; phylum Chordata; class Mammalia; order Primates; family Lepilemuridae; genus Lepilemur; species Lepilemur ruficaudatus. The sequence goes on along the minus strand of CAUYRT010042818.1, from coordinate 16,502 downwards.
AGTTGGCCAATTAATTTCTTTCTATTTTTAGTAGAGACGGGATCTTGCTCTTGCTCAGGCTGGTTTCGAACTCCTGACTTTGAGCAATCCGCCCGCCTCGGACTCCCAGAGTGCTAGGATTACAGGCGTGAGTCACCGCGCCCGGCCACCAGTGTATTTTAAGAGCAACTCAAGAATTTTTTAGAGGGAATTTTGACAAAACTCAATGTTTGTCTTATGCTCTAACTTCAGATTTTAAACTCTAGGTAACATTAGACTCCACTATTCTGATGTCTCACTTACAAGCTATTTAATATGTATTTCCAACCAATCTACCCTTTTTCTGGGTTTACTATATTCATTCTTGGTCACTAAACAATCTTTTTAAAAAAATCCATAGTTCTTTATTATCTAAGTGAAACTGTCAGAGAATTTTTGTTTACTTGCAAAAAGCTTGAGGTCTGAGGATTCCACTTCTCTTCTGGTCTTCCATGCCACGTATTTAAGATGCTTAAACAAACCTGAAAAAGAAGGGGGAAAAGCATAAACAGAATTGAAAGAAGGGTGCTAAAAAGCAAACTGTCACAACTAGAAGTAAAAATGAAATGCTATCACATCAAAGTATCTTAGTTTTATGTCCCAAGACAAAACCTTAAGGGTCAGTTTGTTAAACAAATTGGTATCTTCACATGCGATCCAAATCTGTGTGGCATTATAATTTCTTCATATGAACCAGCACCTATTAACATGTCAACATAAATCACATTTTTAATGAGAAATAAACTGTTTTAAAATACATACATATATTTTAATTTACACATAATTATTGTACATATCCATGGGATACAGTGTGGTATTTCAATACATATATACAATGTGTAATGATCAAATCATGGTAATTAGTGTATCCATCACCTCGAACCTTTATCATTTCTTTGTGCTGGTAACATTCAAAGTCCTCTCTTCTAGCTATTTAAAAAAAATACAATAAATTGTTATTTACTATAGTCATAGTACTGTGCTATAGAACACTAGAACCTATTCTTTCCATCCAGCTGTAGTTTTTTATTCATTAACCAACCTCTCTCTATTCCTTCCTCCTCCCTCCCCTTCCCACACTCCAATAACCACTATTCCATTCCCTGCTTCTGTGAGACCAACTTTTTAAGCTTCCACATATGAACGAGAACATGCAGTATTTATCTTTCTGTGCCAGATTTATTTAATTTAATAAATTCCATCCACATTGACACAAATGACAGGATTTTATGGGGTTTTTTTTAATGGCTGAACAGTATTCCATTTGTACGTATACCATATTTTCTTCATCCATTCACCTGCTGATGTGCACTTAGGTTGATTCCATATTTTGGCTATTGTGAACAATGCTGCAATAAACATAGGAGTACAGATATCCCTTTGACATACTGATTTTCTTTCCTTCGGATATATACCCAGCAGTGGGGCTGCTGGATCACATGGTAGTTCTATTTTTAGAAAAATAACTCTTCCAAAAAAAAAATTTTTAGTGACAAAAAGTGGTACTATTTTAGATTTTGTAAATCCGTTTCTAAATTTTGACAATGGAACACAGCTTAACAGAAGAGAGCTTGGTTTCACATCTGCCTCCATATTCAACTTGTTGTAAAATACTGTTTTTGTTGAAATATATAGAATCTGGTTTCACACAAACATGAAGCTGGAAATGGGAGGACATCACAGACCACCCCCTCAAAGGGTCTTGAGGATTCCCAAGGTTTCTCGAAATATACTTTAAGAAGTATTAGATACTCATTGGCTTAGACAATAGGAAAAAGAGAACTGAGGACATTTTATCTGTACTTGTAAATTACTCTTGTGGATAAAAATAAAACTGGATGTTGGGAGTGGCAGCTCATGCCTCTAATCCTAGCACTTTGAAAGGCCAAGGCAGGAGGATCACTGAGGCCTGCAGTTTGAGACAAGTCTGAATAAGAGTGTGACCTCCGTCTCTACAAAAAACAGAAAAATTAGCTGGGTGTGGTGATGCATGCCTGTCGTCTCAGCTACTCAGAAGGCTGAGGCAGGAGGATCACTGAGCCCAGGAGCTTGAGGTTGCAGTGATGACACCACTGCACTCTAGCTTGAGAAATAGAGCAAGACCTTGTCTCAAAAAACAAAAACAAAAAACTCATTAGAGTTTGTGGATTTTTAATGGTAAATTTACAATTTCTTATAATGAGCAAACAGATTTGGAAAATAAGCAGGTTTTTAAAAAAGCACAGAGGTCCTTCACTACTCTTTCAATGCTCTGTGAAAGCAGTAATGCAAAATACATGAATTCTCTTAGGTAGTTTCACTAATAACTCAGGAAGACTTGTACCTGTGTAGCCTTGTATATTATTCAAAGCACTGTCAGACATATCCCATTTGATCTTTAGAACATTCCTGTGACTAGCAATGGCAAGTATATATTCTTATCCCTATCTAGACATGTTAAATGTTACCAATGTGTAAACTTTATAATGATGTATATCATGGAACACATAGGGAGTTATGATAGTAAAAGACTATATAATTTAGGACACTGGATTCCCAAGCCCTACCGTCTTTCCTATACGATGAAGCCTTAAGGAATTAATTTCTTAAATAAATTTTAATATTTTATACTTAAACTATACTCAGGTTCCAGTGTCTCTTAAGTAAACACTGCTGTTTCATCTTCTCTAATTGGTTATAGAAAACCTGTTCTTTGCTCTTCCATAGAAAGGTTTGCCTCTAATTAAATCTTCTATACAAACCCAGAAAACTAATTCCAGCTAATGATGAAGATAAAATAACCTGCAGCCATAGATATGAAGCAGGCTGTACCTTCTGAAACAAATAAGGCAAAGCCAGCGGAAAACTTGGGCATATTTTTGATAAAATGATCAATTTCAAGTACTTGCACATCATATCAAAGAACTGGCTGCTTATGAAGTCTATACATTTCTTCTCACCTTCCAGTAGTTTTTAAACATTGAATACACAAGCACAGAATTTACCACTGAAATTCCATCAAACCGCCCAAAATTACTTCGAAAAGTGATGACTGTTCTTTTTAAATCCAATTTTTAAAAGTTTACTGTCACATAGGATGATTTTTATTATACCTCTGTCAGCATTTTACAGCAATGCATCTTCCTGTTTTTAATACAAGAAAATGTAAAAACAATTTAATATAAATTACACTTTAAAAATAAGTTCACAACAGTGTGTATCATGGAACATAAAGAAATTTAAGATAGCAAAAAAAGTTATGATATGCAAAAAAGGAAGTCAGAATACATGGAATCATGCTTTTGCCATTCACCATCTTGCAGACACTTGTGAAAAGATGACTGGAACCAGAGATATGGGAAGTAAAGAAAGTTAAGAGGCAAAGACTACTCTGGCCCTGATAGGCTCTGAGCAGGGATAGCTCTCAGGAGTTGGCCATGGATAGGCTGAGTAAGTTAGTCCCTCGGTAACATAAGACCGTAAGTACCTCTTAACACTGTAGTGCTGCTGCCCTTTTGAGTTCCTTCTCTTATCCCTCAAGCTAATCTGTGCACATAAGGGAACAGAAGCACGACGAAACTCATGTTCTCTTAATATTAATAAGAAATAACTAAAACAATATTTTTGTTCACTTTACAAAAATCCTTTGTATACAATACATGCATTAGAAACAAAATGCTGCAATTACTTTACCTTGCCATCATTATAAAGGTTTGGATTGAATCGTACACTATGACCACCAGTTGTCTCTAGATTCACAAGAGGGGGTGAACTGGGATAATCTTGAGGAAAATATACATCAAATTCAAAGCAGCCATTTGCATAAGGGGTGTCCGCTGGACCAGTTATCAGAACCTAGTATGCATACACAAACACACAAAAGCCAATGTTACTATTCCTAAACACTAATATCTAGAAAAATACAATCCAACATCAAATAAGAACAACCTTCCAACAGTTGCATTATATACAACTCTACAAGAATGCATTAAAAATGAAATTAAAAGTAATATTGTGGTAGGAGGATCACTTGATGTCAGGAGGTCGAGACCAGCCTGAACAAGAGTGAGACCCTCATCTCTACAAAAAAATAGAAAGATTAGCCAAGTGTGGTGGTGCCTGCCTGTAGTCCCAGCTACTCAGTGGCTGAGGCAGGAAGATTGCTTGATTCCATGACTTTCAGGTTGCAGTGAGCTATGATGGTATCACTGCACTCTAGCCAAAGTGACAGATACTCTGAATCCAAAAAAAAAAGTTACAAATAATACAGGACCAGGAAATGGTCTTGGGTTAGAATTAAATTGATTTGGTTTTGGTGAAAGTGGGCTATTGAAAGAAAGATGCTTTATTGGCAGCAGGAAATTTACCTTAATATCAAATGCCTTTTAAAATATTAAATTACTTTTTTCCTGAGAACTTCATGACTTTCTCTATAGTACTTTCAACAATTTGAGATTTTACATACATTCATTATTGTATCTCAATGGTATGAGGAAATTTATCTGCTTTAAATCTTCATATAAGTGACTGCTTTAAGAAATAACTTACTGTTTTATATTCATCTCTAGGATAATAACAAGTAGGTACAGGAAACAAAGTTCTCACATAACATCTTATGACAAAAAGATTTTGAGAGAACAGTAGGTATTTCCTTAGGGGTTATTGGTAGTCCAAGAAACAGCAGAGAACCTTACAACAGTGAGTGCCAGAACTATTTAATCAATTTTATTTGAGTCAATCAAGAGATATTTATTATGCAACACAAGAGCAACAAAACCTTTCATCCTTAAGAGCTATGTGTGGAGATAAAAGGACACTAGAGCCTCAATTTGTAATAGCTGTGATTTATGCTTTGGAGCTCTGCGTTGGGATCTTTCAGATATACCACCAATGCATAACAGTGACAAACTCAAGTTTTTACTTGTCTGGTTTATACACTCTTAGGCAACAGTCCTATAAAGGGTTATATTGCTTATAAAAAGCAACAGGTAAGTGTGTGGACAAATAAGCAAGGTCCATGAGATTTCTTCAGAAAAATTATCCCCAAAAGCAAAACAAGCAAGCAAACAAATAAAAACCCTCCCAAGTTTGCTGTGTATCTAAAGATAGAATATTTAAACCATGAATTCAATCATAAAAGAAAGCTTTTTTTTTTTCAGGTGTCAAATCTTTAGGATTTAATTGATGCAGCAGTCTCCTGGAATTTAAGGCCAGTGTTAAAACAGAAAAGGTACAGATTATGTATCATTGTACTACGATTCAGTACTTAATTTGTAGACCTTATGGATTTATAAATACAAAAATTTCCTAGAGAAGAAAAAAAGATTTATGTCTGAAGAGTAATACTATAAAACATATATAAAAACTACCTTGGATGACAAGGTAGAAATCCTTTAACTTTTCTTCTACTGATCAGCATTAAATCTTTTGATACTATGCTCTGAAACGGTGACTGGCTGCATACAGCCTTTGCTCAAGGAAGATGGCTCTTTTTGTATTTTCTTCTAAATTTTTATTTTGATAGTAATCTGATCCAACACTCTGAACTAACCATGAGAAAAGGACTTCTTTCACTGAAGTCCACAGTCAACAAAATTTTTATTGAATTTATTAAAATGAATATTATTTCTAGTATTTTGTACAAATATTTGAGTAATTAGATTTGCCAGGGAGAGATAGAAAAAAAGTTCTTGTTTTTACCTTCATGATGTCAAGTCGCTCTTCATCACAGCGTACAAACACACTGGAGGATGATGACAGAGGCAGTGAGGTTGAAAGTGTCACAGCTTCCTGGGCAAGGCGGCGGGCTCTGGCAGCACTGTTTGCATCATTTGCATTTTTCACCTGAGATATGTAGTGGTAATTTACTTTAAAACCCAATTTCCCATCTTCATCTTCAGAAACCATTTCAAATGTATCTAAAAGAAGAAGGGGGGGGAAAACCCGCTGAACAAAAAAGGAACCACAATGGGAGACAGCTGTTGTAATAACAAAAATCACAGATAATCACTAGTCCTTCTTCCACCCAAAATGGAGAGATATCACACCAAGATGTACAGAAATAGAAAGGTAAATAAAGAAAAATACTTTCTGCCTATTTTGTAAACATTTAGCTTACTTTATATTTTTCTATGTTCCTACTGTCCTTCTACTGAAGTCTCAATTTCCAAATATAACTATAAATATAGACATAAATTCAAGAGATAAAGATGATAAAAAATTTCCATACACATACATATAAAGTATGATTCATGTTATAAGCAATTCTTAAAATCTTTAATTTCCTAGAACACATTTCAATAGCACCGCTAGAAAATGGGAAGTGAAATTTTAAACAAATGAAAAATTTCATCTTACCAAACTGTAACTTCTTCATAACAGCCACATATTTTTCTTCAAGTGATTTTAATACTGACAAAGGCTTGGGTTTCATGGCCACCTTCTTTGAGTATTCGCCTAGTTTTTTTTCTGTTATTTAATATTTCAAGATAAACAACATAAGTATACATTTTAGAAGATTAAAATTAAAAGTAATTCACTTCTAGAGTTCAAATTTTAAATTCCAAAAAACTGCCAAACTCTTTACAATTATCAATACACTATCTTGAGAATAGATTTCTATTTTATAAACGTAATAGGGCAAAAAAAAATCTATCAACTTTAGAATTCAAAGTGAAACAACAGATAATGCAGAATCACTATCTTCTGTTGCTAATATATGAAAATATAATTTAAACTAAATTCCCATACACATTCTTAATGTACTATTTTTTCTATAACACAAAGGCTTTTGTAATTTCATGACTTTCAGTGGAAGAAAAATTTATGATACATGCTCTCAGCCTATTAAATGTAGTCTTAGCAATCATACATAGTAAAGGTAAATATTTTAAAACTGGATACTATTCATAATTGAAACCTGACAAAGAACATAACCTGAAGACAACAAAATTTTTAGGTAAAGAAACTTGCTAGAAAACCATTAACATAAAGCAAGAAGAGAACAGCAGTTTTCGGTAGGTAAAAGAAAAATCTTTCCATGAAATGAAAGGTAGCATAAGAGGAATAATCTTGTACCTTGATTTGCTTGCCGTAAACTGGTGGTGGCTGCATAAACTATCTCAGCAGTCTTTTGGATGTCTGGGACCAAAAGAGTAAGTCCTTCTGGTTCTTGATCAGATGAATCTGGTTTTACTCCGGCTTTAACATTTTCCCTTTTAGATCTGAATTTTTTTAATATGGAAAGAAATGTAAGGAATTAAGACTTTAGGACTGAGAAATAAACACCTCCATAACTCAATGCCAGTGGTTACAAATAAAAATGAGCGTGCATTTCATTTGTCATATACATGATATATATCAGGAGTAGTTTAAGTTGTTTTTGAAGCCATAGGCTAATAAACAAAGTTATGGGTAGGTTTTCCCTCTAATGTAAAAACAGACAAGAGGCTGACATTATACAAGTGTTATACTATAAAAGACCAAGATATCTGATTATGTTCTTAGATCCACACTTTTAAAAAGACAATTACAAATAACTAGAAAGAGAAATTACTTCTATACCTAAAAGTGACAGATGTCTATCCTCTCTTTTCTAAGACTTGGGAATCAAAGAACCTCACGTACTTTTAAATTTCAATAGTATTTGTATTTCACTCAGAGCTAATAAATTTCTTAGAAAAAATAAATATAATATTTCAGAATAAAATGTAGGTTCACTGCTGAGTATCTTAATACAACGTGCTTCTATACACTGAAACTTTCAATTAATTAAACACTAAGTTTTAGGGCATAATCATTTTAAAGATAGTCTGTTATTTCTTATCAGGATCTAAAACATACCCACCCTCATATCAAATTGTTATCATAAAAGGATATACTACAGCAAGGATTCAGTGTATAAGGCATCAAAATGTTTCTATACATTTTCTTGATAAATGTAGTAGTAGTTTAATACAAGACTCACTGAAAAATCACAACTAAACATTATTTCTTTTTCTTAAAGAGAGAGAGTTGAAACATTATTTCAACTCTCAAGCAAGTTATTCATATAATAAACATCTTTACATTACTGCTTAGATTTTTTTAAAAATCTGGATCTTCATTAATTTCTTAAATAGATAATTTAAAAGAAATTGAAATCGCATATAAATAAAAGTGCCTAAAATACTTATGCTCTGGGGGATGGACATGCTTGAAACTCTGACTCTAGGGGGGAAAGACAACACACGTAACCTAAACATTTGTACCCCCATAATATGCTGAAATAAAAAAATTAAAAACAAATAAAAAATATTTATGCTAAGGTATGATCTACACTATACATCACTTAGTTTTTTAGTTGTATACCTACCAACAAAAGGATTTGGCCATTTTATTAAAATAATATTTCACAAAGTGGACACGGAGCCTTAGGGAACTATAAAAAGAATAACAGAAGGTAGAAGAATCCTTAACAAATAATTATGTTATCTATATACAAGTGAACCTCTCCTTAGCACAAAAACAAAAATCTCCTCAGAAGCAATTCAATGCTTAACTATAGGCAGACAATAAGCAGTAAACTAAAAAGCCACTCAGGTGGGTAGCAAGAGTACATGAAAACAGTATTGTGGGCCGGGCGCGGTGGCTCACGCCTGTAATCCTAGCACTCTGGGAGGCTGAGGGGGGCGGATCGCTCAAGGTCAGGAGTTCGAAACCAACCTGAGCAAGAGCGAGACCCCTTCTCTACTACAAATAGAAAGAAATTAATTGGCCAACTAAAAATATATAGAAAAAATTAGCTGGGCATGGTGGCGTGTGCCTGTGGTCCCAGCTACTGGGGAGGCTGAGGCAGAAGGATTGCTTGAGCCCAGGAGTTTGAGGTTGCTGTGAGCGAGGCTGAAGCCATGGCACTCTAGCCTGGGCAAGAGAGTGAGACTCTGTCTCCAAAAAAGAAAAAAAAAAAACAAAAACAAAAATCAGTATTGTGAATGTGTTTTGAATAGTGGTTCCTACAGTGTATTAAAAAAAACTAATATCCACAGACATTTTTAAGCATAATAAGATATAAACTAACTCATCTGGCAAGATGACTTAACTGAAGAGGCATAATATGTCACTGGATTATTGCTCTTTCTCCTATGTTCTCTCATCTTCCCTAAGCAATAAGAAGTTACAGAGAACACATGTCCACTTGGCTTTGCCACTCAGGGAAATACCTGGCAGATGTTATACTGTACACCATTTCAGCCATCAACTTCTGCGTATGTGTATCTGAATACGTGTGTTTGCATGCATATATAAGCAGAGTAAAGTGGAATGTTTTAAGACAGAAATATCAGATACTTTTATTGCTAGAGACAGCTAAGATACTGTACCTTATAGCTATGAAATAAAAGTTCAACTATAGTTTAATAATGAGTCTGGCCATTTCTTAATAAAGAGATGATTCTGGTAGAGGAGCTCAAACAGATTCTCAACCTTGGCATTTGTCAATAGCTATTAACAATCCACGTCAAACCCTGATAATGAAGAAAAGTGCATAAGCTGCTTGACAGTACCCACTTTGAATTTACAAGGATTCTCCCTTCCCAATTGTAAATGATTCTCTATTACCAGTGCTCGAAAAACTTCTTAGGAAATACAGCCACTGAATTGTAATAAGAAAACAACAGTAAGTTGTTTGAGAAAACAGTTATAGTTATAGCTATAATAAAATATAGATGGTTTTCTAAGTCTATCATCAATCAGTTAATCCACTGTACTCTGAATAAAGATTTCACTTAAAGAAATGTATCTTGCAGAGAAGGAAGATATGAAAGTGAAGCTCATTTTTCCAGAAAGAATATTTTCTCCTTGAAGAAACAAGAACCTCTGGCATGGAGAATGAACTACATTAATCCAGTTTAGGGCTTTATAGTATACATCACCCCAACATATAGGCTACCCATGGAAAACTACTGATTCTAAATTTCAAGCCCTATTCATGAATACCAATGTCCTAATTCCAGTTTTTAAAAGAAGATTAGTAGGAAATTATTAAAATAGTTCAAATGGTTAGGATGGTAAACTTTATGTGTTTCTGACCACAACTAAGAACATGTAAAAAGAAAAAAACAGTGCAAGAATCCACAGAAGTTTTAAAAAATTATTTTTTACACCAAATGTGTGAAAGGAATGATTATATATATCTCATATTGAAGACAATGGTTGAATCATAAAGCAGATATATATTAGACCTTTACACTAGGTTCTAACGAGAAATTTTTACTTGGACAGTCTCTTTGACAAAGGCATACAGGAAAAAAGGGATAATCTCTAAAAGGTGAGAGTACTTCAAACATATGAAGAATACACACTACCTACCTATCAATGATTGCAACTAGTAATTTTCGGCCATTAAACTACAGCCAGTAGTCTCTGTTCTATAGAAGTTGCAGGTTACTGTCAACCCATATGTAGGCCCAGCTCATGAAAAAAGGCCATACCTTAGCTCACATCCTGAAGTCTGTGTGAAAAGCTATTTGAGTTCAAGGCACCTAGCTGGAAGTAGGTCTCTGAGACTGACAATGGATCCAACATGGTAAAAGCAATCAGCGACGGCCGCTACCATGGTATCCGCTGCTTTGTGCATACGTTGAATCTGGTTGTGATCACTGCCCTGAAGAAATACGAGGAAGCAACTGAAGTTTCTACTGTTGCATAGAATTATCTGCAAACATTTCCACTATGCTGTGATTTCCAACTAAACAGCTAACAAATTAAGCGAATTTTGGCTCTGTGGCATATGCCCTGAAGTAGGATGTGAGCAAAATGGGAAAATCTTTCTTCTGAAAATAGAACAAAACAAAACAAAAATAACCAAACCCACACCTCAACATTCAGTTATATCGAACTGCCTCTACTAATACTAGCCCCCAAATTAAGTTGGATCTTAGTAAGACTAAACGTACCACATCAGAATTATGTTCTTTTATAATCCATAAACTGAAAACAGTTTAATTGAGCTATCTTCTCAATAGGACATATGAAAGATCTCTTTAATCCCCTTGACTCCTAATTCTACAGCCAAAAGTACCACATGGTTGAAATAAACGTTCAAAAAGCAGAGCCACTTTGAAGAAGTTATCTGGAGACTACATCCTGAAGTATCCACATTCAGGACTATTAAGAATAAGCACCTTAGAAGAAGATTCTAAAACTATAAAAGAATATAACTTTTACATTTACCTATAAAACAATCATTACATCATGCTCCTCAGTTCTAAAGCTCTTTGCCAGGGAATTATAGTTTAAAACAAATTAAGATTAAAGGTAAACTAAAAGTTTTTTTTTTAAAAAATTATTAATGTGGAGAAATGTTTCCTTCTAATGTCTCCAGAAAGCACAAAAATAATTCTTGTAATGAACCAGTAAATGGGGCAAAGATTTCCATATGAGGAATGTTTTCCATCATTAATTTAAAGCTTAGTTTTTAACTTCATGACTCCCTTTTGATTTTATTTATACTCTTTCTAAATATAAGTACTGGATTAACTTTTACTTATTTAAATGAAAGTTGAAAAAGCTTGGTAAGCATAATAAATGAGTAGTATGACAGAAGGAAATACTTCAAATGGAGGTGTAAGAAGCCTTTACAAACAAAACCCTGACTTCTATATTAGATAAAAATAAAATAAATTTTAGGCCAGATTATACACCACCAGACATAACAAAGGTACTGCATGATACTGTGGAATTGAGCTGCCACAAATAATATGCTTCACCAGTTTACCAATTACAAACTCAGCTGAGCCAAAGAGGAGATATTAAAATAAATGTTGGCATTTCTGTCTCTACTATCAAGGAAAATATTGAAGAACAACTGAAATAGAAACGTTTAAAGAAATATATGGGTACAACAAATGCTACCTGGCTAAGAAACCAAGACTTTTTCATTTCATAGATATGAGAGGCAGAAGTAAAAGAGGAGAAACTAGGAAATATTCTCTCAACAGAAACCAAAGTAGTAGGGTCTGGAACTGCAAATTCTTTTTAACTAAATGAAACCGAGAAGATCCAGGTTAGGGGCAGTCAAAATAAGACAGTCTGATAAAAAAATATACATTATAAGGAGTAGGTCAACCAATCTTTCATCACTTAGGATGATGTAATAAGGAAGTCGGGGTATTTCCACAAGAGAATTCAGTTACTTAAAAATATGATGAACAACTTTCCACCAGGAAGAAACTTTGAGATGGCAACAAAGGATACTTGCTTCAATGCTGTTCAAAGAGAAGTTCAATGTTCAGAACACCTTACACTGAACATAGAATCATTTGTATTATGTCCTGAAAGCAATTACGACTATGCTATCAGCAAGTCTCTTGGCAGCAAGTCTCTCAAATTTCTAATGAAAGCATCAAATACCAAAATATACTAAAATATGATTATGTGCCTATTAGAATACAGCAGGAAAAGTCTCCATAGATGATCAGATATAAAATAACTAATTGCCTTTCTTTCTGCTCCAAGGAAGCTATGAAGTGTCACATTTATTCGTAAGTATAACCCAACTGCTATGGCTAAACTTTGACTTCAGGCTAGGCACAATGGCTCATGCCCATAACCCCAAAATTTTGGAAGGTCAAGGTGGGAGGATCGCTTGAGGCCAGAGTTCAAGACCAGCCTCGGCAATATAGTGAGACTCTACAAAAAAAATTTTTTGTTAATCAAAAATCAGCCAGGTGACGTAGTGCACAACTGTAGTCCTAGCTATTTGGGAGGCTGAAGCTGGACAAAAATTGTTTCACCCAGGAGTTCAAAGCTACAGTGAGCTATGATTACCCACTGGACTACAGCCTATGAGACAGAGCAGGACTCTGTCTTTAAGAATTGGTTTAAAAAATATGGCTGGGAGCATGGAAGATCATGCGTATAATTCTAACACTCTGGGAGGCTGAGACAGGGGGATCTCTTGAGCTCAGGAGTTCGAGACTAGCACAAGCTCTGAGCCCTAGCCTTGAGCAACAGCGAGACACCGTCTCTACTAAATATAGAACAAAACTAGCGAGGTGTGGTGTCAGATGCCTGTAGGCCCAGCTATTCAAATGGCTAAGGCAGAAAGATTGCTTGAGCCCAGAAGTTTGAGTTTGCTGTGAGCTAGGCTGACACCATGGCACTCTAGCTCAGGTGCCAAAAAATAATAATAAAATTAAATAAATAAAAAAACTTTGGCTTCATTTTGAGATAATGCAGGCTGAAATGGCCAGTAGATGAATTCCACCGGGAATAGCATATAAAAGATGAAGGGGTAACATCTTTACAGTATGACTATTTTTGTGGGCAACAGAATGAGTTTTCACACTAGAAGAAAATATTTAATTTCAAGTGAAAGCAATATGTATGTACAAGTTTAAAGTATTATGTTATCCATGCCACAAATGCCTTTATTACTGGAGGTAACTGAGAACTGCTTTCAAGTTCTATCTTAATAGTCTAAAATAAAATGTTCAACAATTACTGGTCATAAATAAGGGGAGTGATTTGCTCACTCTTTGAATAGCAAGTACTGCTATAAAAACCCTTTAACAATTTCCTCCTGATACAGGAGTTAAAGATATTAGAAATATGGTATATTAGCAATAAAATTCAGGAAATGGAAAATCACTGCTTGTTTGGGGGGGGGTCTTTTAGCAACATAGAGAAAGCAATTTTATCACCAACACACCACCCTAAACCATGCCAGTGGATATAAAATCAGCTTGAAAAGACAATAGAGGAAAAAATACATGCACCAATAACTAAGAAAGTTTAAAACAAATGGTTCCTACAATTAAATTAATTGTAGCCATTAATTGAGCAAAAAAACCATCAAATGGGTAAAGCTGACATACTCCTCATAAAGTTGCTGCCTGCTCACATATTACATAGACAACAAAGCCCAATGAAGCTAGTTTACTTTGGTAACCTGGGCACAACTAGAATGCTACACAAACCTGGCAAAATATGCTGCCTTTTAATATCCTATCCTAAGATATGACAAATTATTCCAAGGAATGAAAAGATAAGTAAAATATCATAAAAACGCTATAAAAATCCACATTACTGTATGTACTTTTAAAATTACCAAAAGCAGATTTGTTTTTTCAATTAAAAATTTTTTATTTCATTGTCACCATTTAAAAAGAATTTTTATATATCCTAAGTACTAACGCCAGCTCAGAAACAAGTCTACCTCCCCATTTTGAATTAATCATTGATATACAAATCTAATTATTCTTTGGAAGTTTAATTTAGTAGATAAATATATTTGATTGAGACATTAGGAGACGTGAATTTTTACCATAGTTCTGCCACTACTCATCAGAAAACCTAGAACAATTCACAATCTCTATGGACTTTGTTTTCCTCATTTATAAAAACAGAGGATCTGAACTTCCTGAATTCTAAAAAGAGTCCCTTAGAGCTCTAAAAATCTATAGTTAATATGGATAAGTTAGTAACTGTAATGTGCTCAGAAAGATTTATTCTAAATCTTAGTAAGAGACTTCAAATTCAGCATTAAGACTGCTTAAGATTTTATCTAAGAAAAGAAAATATAGTGGAAATTGTTCTGAAACATTAAGCTCATATAATGCAATTTGATAAATAAAATGACCAATTTAAGAGATACTAAGTCAATTTATCATTTTTTATTTCTTATTTTTATTTTTTGGAGACAGGGTCTTACTCTGTTGCCTAGGCTATAGTGTAGTGGCATCATCACAGCTCACTGCAACCTCAGACTCCTGGGCTCAAGTGATCCTCTTGCCTCAGCCTCCCTACATAGCTGGGACTACAAGCACATGCCCCAATGCCTGGCTAATTTTTCTATTTTTAGTAGAGACAGGGTCTCGCTCTTGCTCAGGCTGGTCTGAAACTCCTGGCCTCAAGCAATCCTCTTGCCTCAGCCTCCCAGATTGCAAGAATTACAAGAGTATTTTTTTAATCATGTAAGTAATATAGTAACTTGTATTACGGCATTTGAACAAAGTGTTTTTCAGGAACCAGTTAAGGCCTAAGTTTAGCTGTTATACAAGTGTGAAATCTAAGTGATTAATGAACTATTTGGGTAGGAGGCGCTAGTGGTGTATGAAAATAGAAATATCTAGACCATGGGTCAATCAACTTGTTTTCTTCATAAATACTGTTTTCCATAATGAACACGATAGGCATCAGGAGACTTAGATGCCAAATCCCGGCTTTATTACCTATTAGTAAGTTTTTAATGTTAAAATCTAAGCAACAGTTTCATTCTCTGTCAAATAAGAATAACAAATCCCTTCTTGCCTACTACACAGAACAGGAAAAACAAATAACATACATCTAAGCAATTCTAACACTATAAATCTTACACAGAAGTTAAGGCTACATTATTACCTCTTCATATATTTTACATAACTTAGACAACTACATATTTATTATAACTTGTCCACAATTTAAGGCAGATTGGCTTATTCTCAAGAAACAAGAAGGGAAATCAATAAAAGCACAGAGGCTGGAACAGAAATACTATACTAATCAAAATTAAATTGGCAGAACAAAAAGAATGCAGGAAATACTTTAGTTTTCTATCTAACTCACCAATCTCAACATTATGAAAATTCATTTTCACCAGATTTTGAGCCCTCATAATTGGCATGAAATCAGATGTAGTGGACTGAATTTGGGCACCAATAAACACCTTATCCCAGTGTGTCTTTGGCACGTGTGTAACACTACTCACACCTGACATACATCCTTTGCCTGTTACTTCTGATCTCTCTTTTTCTCTCTTGTCCCTTAGGGAACTATTTCCTCCCTCTGTTTACAGGTCTAAGCATCAAAAGTATTACATACAAAAATCAGTAAGTCATGAAACTAAAGTAGTAAGCCAAAAACTAAGACTCTGTAGATAAAATAAATGAGACACTGGTACGTTTTTTCTGCATTAGGCAAGAAAGAAAAGGGCTTCAATCACATAATGATTGAATATTGCCACCCTGAGGGCATTGAAAAAAATGAAACATTTATGGTAATAAACGTTTTAAACCACTAGCCAAGGGAATGAATTCACCTAGAGTGCAAGTTCTTGGTGGATGAACACTAAAAGTTTTTGTTCTGCTTAACCACCTACTATAGTAGCAGGCAAGTAAATAAGAGCTTTTTATTTATTTGGGAGCTGCTTTGATCTTTCTATTGAAGTGACTACTGAGGTGGTTCTTAATTTCTCTGAAATAAAGTAAATAATTACTATTATTCAGGCAAATAAAATTAAACAAAATTAACATTTATGGTTTAATCTACCATTTCTCCATTTTTGTTTAAACTATTGTTTTAAAATTTCAATTGAACAAGGAAAAAAAAATCACAAAATTTCCTGATGACAGCATCCTGAAATGCTACACTTTTTAATGTTTAGGTTTTCAGTAACAGATGTTGGTTGAAAATTGGCATAAGTAGAAAATTACATTGCACTTAACCTTATAGGTGCAATTAAGGTACAGTTTCAAAATGCTATGAAG
>CAUYRT010042813.1:0-22654 GCA_963574885.1 Lepilemur ruficaudatus | reverse complement strand
AGAAAGAAATTAATTGGCCAACTAAAAATATATAGACAAAACTAGCCGGGCATGGTGGCACATGCCTGTAGTCCCAGCTACCTGGGAGGCTGAGGCAGAAGGATTGCTTGAGCCCAGGAGTTTGAGGTTGCTGTGAGCTAGGCTGATGCCATGGCACTCACTCTAGCCCGGGCAACAGAGTGAGACTCTGTTTCAAAAAAAAAAAAAATTCCATAACTAAGGGGCTGCTGGTGGGAGAGCCATCTCTACTAAACAATCTCACTGGAGGAAAGTTTTTATCTCAAGAGAGGGAGACGGGAACCCATAATCCAATCTTATGGATAAGCATTAAGCAGATGCTAAATCTCTGCAATCCCCAGAACAAATCCAGATCAACATTGTTGTCCACTTGCCCAACACAAATTGGGATAAGAAACCAGGTAGGGAGCTATCTGCAGGGCCATTATTGGGCTTTCCTGGTGTCTGCCTCTTTCTCCTACTATTTTCAGGACAAGGTGGTACCTGGAAGGGATGACTGGAGGCCATGGAGGCCACACACCCAGCGTCCCTCAGCTGCCACAGCATCCTTCCCAAACTCTCCCCATTCTTGGCCATGAAGGGCAAAGAGGGATAAATCCCTGAGTCTAAGCCTGTACTTGGGCAGGAATGGGGGACTGAGATCTCCTCCCATCCCCACCTCTGTCTCCCAGTCCTAGGGTTCAGGCATTGGTTCCCCTGATAGCCTCTCAACTCTCTCTCACTTATCACTGGATTTCTCTCTTCCCTCTCTTCTCTCTCCTCCATTTCTCCTTTCTTGTCCGCCACCCATTCCTAAGTCTCTTTTTCCCATCTCTTTTCTGTCTGTCTAGTCCTTCTGGAGGGAGGAGGGTTAAACCACTCTGGTTTCAGCACCACGGACAGAGACACTGGGGGGTTAAACAGCGTAAGCCCAGGCGGTTAACTTCTCTGGATCTGTGCGAGTGGCAACTGCCCATGAATTTCTTTGGGCAGGTGTGAGTGTGCATGTGCGTACCCGAGCCTTTGTGAGCG
This sequence comes from Lepilemur ruficaudatus, assembly GCA_963574885.1. Lineage (NCBI taxonomy): Eukaryota > Metazoa > Chordata > Mammalia > Primates > Lepilemuridae > Lepilemur > Lepilemur ruficaudatus. Next base: position 21,625 of record CAUYRT010042813.1, on the reverse strand, counting down.
CCTGTGTCTGTGCCTCTCTGGGGCGCACGCCTGTGGGCGTCTCTGGGTGCATCTGTGTGTTTGTATCTGTCTGTGCCGTGTCCCCGCCTGCTCCCCAAGTCCCTGGCTGGGAAAGGGGACTGGATGGGGACGCTTCGTTCTGGAGGTGGGGGAGGTAGCGGGTGGCTTGGTATCCCAGCCGGTCCTGGGGGCGTCATCCTTGCCCAGACGCACGCCAGGCACCATGTGGCATGTGTGCCAGCCGGCACAGGCTAAGGGCATTCTGCCCAGCTTGGAGGAAGGTGGGGGGAGACAGAGAGCTGGATACGGGCAGGAATAGGTGGAGAGCTGCGCTCAGAACTCTACTCTGGGGCCAGGCCCTTTCCATTCTGTGAGAACCCCACCCATAGGAAATTTACAAGTTACCTGCCTTTGCAAGGGCCCAGGCAGCCAGGTAATCACCCCTCACACACACATCCTAAGGGAAATGCACAGGATGTAGGCTGTTCTGGTTTGCATGCATGTGTGCAAATCACATGGTTCTTTGCACACCAGTTCCTGCAAAAATGCACACACACTCACACACACAAACACCTAAGCCATCCTCAGAGGATGAAGAACACAAGAATCACCCCTTTGTATCACACAGCAGGATCCTGCACTACATAGGTGGGACCCTCCCTTCTATGATACCAGGCAACCACTCTAAGAGTCTGGTAGCTCCTGTGACAGCTTTGGCTTCCCTAAGAAATGGACACATTTCCCCAGCTGCGGTTGTCATCAAGGGTGTCTGCTCTCTGTGCCCAGGGCAGTCTGCACCCAGGATAATGCTGCCACTGTGCTTCATTTGAGAAAGAATAAGCGAGAAAGAGAGGAAAAGTATCAAAATGGCTCCTGCCCTCCTTTGCCCATGCAGCCGAAGTTTTCATTCCCCCAGAGAGTCTGGTATACTGGAGACGATCCTAGATTTCTCATCCCAGTCCCAGTTCTGACTGTCTGTGTGACCCTGGGCAGGTTATTTCCCAGGGATTTAAAAATGACAATTCATGTAAAGGATTTAGCTCAAGTGAGTTGTCATTCAGTGGTCCCTATTATTGTTTTGCTATTATTGTCTACGGCCATACCACCCTGAACGCATCCGATCTTGTCTATTATTGTTTTGCTATTATTATTATTGTATTATTAATACTATGCAAAGAGTGGTTGGCAGGATTGAATGAAATCGTGTAGCCAAAGCTTCCAGCTCAATGTCTGACCAATAGTGGATACTCAATGAATACAAGTATAGTATGTATGAATTTAGTGGTAGACTATCAGGAACTTAAGCAGTTAAAGGGAGCTGAGAATGACAGAATTCTCTTTCCAAATCAGAGGGATGCACTCCTAAGTGCACAGGAGGAACGGAAGTTAGACATGCAATAAAAGGTGAAGGATAAGCCAGGGAGCAACAGAGTGGGTGGTCAGAGTAGACCCCCTGGGGGTGGGGCATCCAGACCTCCATTTCTCCCATTTCTTAGGGCCAGGGAAACCTCAGGAGGGTCTCCAAGGCTGAACTATATTTATACACAGGTCTTCCCACCTGTTTCTCCTCTTGGCTCCTTTGGCTTCTTCTTCTTCTTCTTTATTTTTTTTTTCCAGACACCACCTTGCTCTGTCACCCAGCCTGGAATGCAGTGGTGTGATCATAGCTCACTGTAACTTCCAACTCCTGGGCTCAAGTGATCCTGCTGCCCTCAGCCTCCTGAGTAGCTGGGACTACAGGCACGTGCCACCACGCCTAGCTGTTTTTGTTGTTGTTGAGGACTAGTGTTTCGTCTGCCTCCCCTCCTGGTCTGCAAGCTTGCTGAGGGTAGGGATCCTAGTATTTCCTCTGCTACCATTGTACACTCTGGACCCAGCATAAATGTGTGTTGAATGGCAGAATTGATTAATGCTTTGTCATCTTTGAAGAGGAATGGGGAAGGGTGAGTAGGTCCTATTGCCTGGGCTCCAGCCCGCCTCATTAGGGGTTGGTTTCACCTCTCTTTCTTCCTCTCAGGAGGCCTGTCTGCTGGCAGCCTCCTAATTACGTTTTACTTGACTATAAATCTTTTTGTTAAATGTAATTGAAAAATATACTTTTCAGATCATCACATTAACCTAGCATCCGCTCTAAGGTAGTAATTAAAGGCTTCCTAGAACCTCCCACTAGGTTGAAGAGAACTGGCTCTGGGATAATCCTCTGACAACCCGCAGAGCACAGTGGCTCACACCTGTAATCCTAGCACTCTAGGAGGCCAAGGCGGGAGGATGGTTTGAGGTCGGGAGTTCAAGACCAGCCTGAGCAAGAGGAAAACCCTGTCTCTACCAAAAATAGAAAAATTAGCCAGGTGTTGTGGCATGCGCTACTTGGGAGGCTGAAGCAGGAGAATTGCTTGAGCTCAGGAGTTTGAGGTTGCTGTGAGCTGGGCTGACAGCATGGCAGTCTAGCCCAGGTGACAGAGTGAGACTCTGTCTCAAAGAAAATAGATGCAAAAACAAAAAAACAATGAAATAAAAAAAGTCCTCTGCCAACCCCAAATGTGTAGGCACTAGCCCTTCTGCCCCCAGAGAAGGTGGAGGATGCCCATGAGTTGGGCTCACAGGTGGTAGGCAGTATCCTCCTCCCCTCTCTCCACTACAGGAATCATACAGCTGGGAGCAATGCCCAGGGCCCCAGGCCAGCACTCCCTCTGGGACCTAAAGTCCACCATAGTCCTCATCTCATTCTCTCCTGGGCCCCTGGCTCAGAGCAGTCTCAGTTAGAAGGCCAGAAAAGAAACCTTACATGAGTCAGGTCTGTCCCTATCATCCTTTGCAGCTGCCTGAGTACAGGTTGGGAAAACTGATGTTCAGAAATACGACAGGGTTAGAATTCAAATGAAAAGGCCACAGTCTTAGAACTAAATGCCAAAGGCAGTCCTGGTACTGGGCTTGGTGGCCTGCACCCTCAGGTCAGCCCTTCACCTTTTCAGGACTCCAGTTCCTCACCTGTTCTGCTGTCTGCTCCTTTACAGTCCACACCCGATGCATCAGCGAAGCTGTGTGCTCTGTCCGCCTTCCAAACAAATCCAGAGTCTCAGCACTTCCCACCACTTCACCGCCACCACCGTGCTGTGCTCTCTGCCCTGGATGACCACACCTTTTGCCCTTGGTCTCCTCCAGGCTAGAGTCTACTGTTGTTGCAATAGCCAGAGTTATTTTATTTTATTTTATTTTTTTTGAGACAGAGTCTCACTCTGTTGCCCAGGCTAGAGTGCCATGGCATCAGCCTAGCTCACAGCAACCTCAAACTCCTGGGCTCAAGTGATCCTTCTGCCTCAGCCTCCCTAGTAGCTGGGACTACAGGCATGCACCATCATGCCCGGCTAATTTTTTCTGTATATTTTTAGTTGGCCAATTAATTTCTTTCTATTTTTAGTAGAGACAGGGTCTCACTCTTGCTCAGGCTGGTTTTAAACTGCTGACCTTGAGCGATCCTCCCGCCTCGGCCTCCCAGAGTGCTAGAATTACAGGCGTGAGCCACCCCACCAAGCCACCACAATCAATTTTATTTCATTTTATTTTTTTTTTTATCTAGGAATTTTTGAAGACAACACAATCAATTTTAAACATTTTCATCACCCCAAAAAGAAACCCATACCCATTAGCAGTCACTCCCCATTACCCCGTACCCCCATCCCTAGGTGTGTGTGTGGGTGTTTTAAAATATTAAGTCAGATGATATCACTCCTCTGCTCAGAACCCAGAGCCCTCGGGTGTCGCCCTTTCATTCAGAGTAAAAGCCTGGAAGGCCCTACACAATTTGACCCTAGGATTCTTCCCGGCCTCATCTCCAACCCTCCTCGTGTTCCCTCCCTCCCCCACACGCTCTGGGAAATCTGTTGCCTCCAGGTCTTCCCACTGGCTGTTCTTCCTGCTGGGAAAGCTCTTCCCCAGGTATCTGTCCTCTTTCAGGTCTGTACGAAAAGATCACCTTCTCTAAGAGGCTTTTGCTGGCTACCCCATCCAAAACTGCACCTCCTTTTCCTCTCTTCCTTCCTTGCTTTCCCCCCTTCTCTTTAGTACATATCGCCAACACACTATATGTCTCACACAATTATTATTAAATATGTGCATTGTCTCTCTCCCCCATCCAGTCTCTCATTCATATACAAGCTCCCTGGGCAGGGGGTTGTTTTTGGTAGGACAGGACCAGGCACATATCAGGTACCCAATAAATAAACGTTCAGTGAATAACTGAAGAGTGCACTCAGTAATAAAGGTATAGTGACTGAGGATCTCAGAGTGGCATCCACTCCTCAGAGTTGGCAAAGAGACCTATTTCGGGGTCCTGCTCTTGGGTTCCCAGCTTTCTCTTTCTTTTCTCTCTCTTTTACCTCTCGGTCTTCTCCTTTTTTATAAAGTCATAGCTCTTTTATCATGTTATAAAAATAGGTATAGCGAGCGTCTCCCGTGTGCCAAATGCTGTGTATTGGTTGCCTTGTGTCTTCATTGCAATAACCACCGGAAGTAGGTACTCATCCCATTTTTCAGATGAGTAAAGTGAGGCTCAAAGATGTTAAGTAACTCATCCCTAAACTCTCTAAGAATGACGGGGTTCACTCACTGTGCTAACTTGGCCCAGGCCCTGTGTCGAGTGCCTCAGACTGATGATAGAACTTTCTTCGATGATGGAAATGTTCTATTTCTGTTCTGTCCATCTGGAAGCCACTAGCTAGCATGAGGTTACCGAGCATTTGAAGTATGGCTAATGTGACCAAGGAAATGAATGTTAACTTTTATTTAATTTCAATTACAGTCGACCCCTTGAACAATGTGGGAGTTAGTTTCAACTCCCTGCACAGTTGAAAATCCATGTATAATTTTTGATGTCACCCAAATTTAATTACTAATCATTAAGTTTGTATATTATATGTATTATGTACTGTATTCTTACAATAAAGTAAGTTAGAGGAAAGAAAATGTTATTTAGAGAATCACTAGGAAGAGAAAATATATTTGCTGTTAATTAAGTGGAGGTTTTCATCCTCATTTTCTCCATGTTGAGTAGGCTGTGGAGGAGGAAGAGGAAGGGTTGCTCTGGCTGTCTCAGGGGTGGCAGAGATGAAAGAAAATTCACATATAAGTGGACCTACGCAGTTCAAATCCATGTTGCTCAAGGGTCAACTCTAAATTATGTTTTTTTTTTTGTTTTTTTTTTGAGACAGAGTCTCACTCTGTTGCCCGGGCTAGAGTGCCGTGGTGTCAGCCTAGTTCACAGCAACCTCAAACTCCTGGGCTCAAATGATCCTCCTGCCTCAGCCTCCCGAGTAGCTGGGACTACAGGCCACGCCCAGCTAATTTTTTGTTTCTATTTTTACTTGCCTGGCTAATTTTTTTCTGTTTTTAGTAGAGACAAGGTCTCACTCTTGCCCAGGCTGGTCTCGAACTCCTGACCTCAAGCAATCCTCCCACCTCAGCCTCCCAGAGTGCTAGGATTACAGGTGTGAGCCACCGCGCCCGGCTCCCAGCTAGGATAAAGTTCTTTGAGTGCAAGGATCTTTATCTCAAATATCCCAGTGCTCAAAGAGTAACTGGCACATAGTAGGACATCAAGGAAAGTATGTTGAATAAACAAACAAACCTGCCCTGGTACTTCTGCCTTTGCAGCAGGAGAGCTCGGATTCTAACTAGATCCCCTTTGCTTCCAAAGCAAAGTTCTTTCCCTCAAAGCCACTTTCTCTTACATATTCTCTCCAGCCTCCTCCCCAAGTTCTCTCCCTTAGGGTGATCCTGGGCTGACCCAGTATTTCCCCGTTCATTCAACCTCTAATCTGGTGCTGAAGAATTTTACTAAATTTTACTAAATCTCAGAGACCCTTCTCCCTTCAAGGCAGGAGGCCTGGGTCTGTTTTGCAGGCTGAGGCCCCAGTGGGTCTCTTCCTTTCCCTCCCTCCCCCTTCCCCCCGTCCTCCGTCCCCCACAAACACTACTATTCCTTCCCCTCTCTGCTGAGGAAGGGCCGGGGAAGACGGCCTGGTCATTTCCCCTTTTCGGGTGGGATACTCTGGGAACCTAGCCACCCCTCACCACTTACGCATAAATACATGCAATACTCCCCTTTCTCCTTACTCCCCACCCCATGAGAAAGGATGAAGAGGTATGTCCTCATGGCAGGGAGCACGGGCAGGAGCTCTTCTTTAAAACTGGCAACTGGGGGTTGTTTGTGTGACTCCATTAGGAGGGATGGAAGTTAGACAGCAGGAAGGACTTCCCAAAAGTTAGGAAGTGAAGTAAAGGAATGAGGTGTCTTCTCTTAAGAACTAAGAGAATTAAATACACTCAACTTCCCGAATGGTCAGCAACGTGTCCTCAGAGCTCTGGATCTCATGCTTCGCCAGCTTCCCTTCTCCACTCCCCCTCACCCCTTTTCCCACCTCCCTCAGCTCAAGGCCACTTGCTGGGGCCAAAAAGAGGGCCAGCCCCATGTGTATCCCAAGGAATATTAAGCCAGATCAAGAGGGAAGAGCTGACCTCTGATGTGTGGCCCAGGCACCTTCTAGCAGTGGAGTGCAAGGAAAAGGCTGAGGCTTCAGGCCAGTCCTGGGCGACCTGTGTGGTCCGGAGAAGTTGGTCAACTTCTCATGTGTTAAGTGGGGCTAATAATACCCGCCCTGCAGCCTTGTGTGAGTTGGGAGATGGTTCCTAGGAAGTTCCTGGCAGAGGGTGGCACCTACCAGTTAGTATTATGGTTATTACTTAGGTTCCAAAAGGGCCTCTCTTTCATCCATAGGAAGGGCCTTTCCCTCCCAGCGTTCTCCATTCGGAACTTTCACGTGGACCAGGGCAATAATTTCCTTACTGGCTTCCCTACCTCCAGTCTTATCCTGATCCAGTCCAACCTCTACACCCTGCCAGAATTTTATTTTTAAAACTCAATCGACTGCTGAAAATTCCTCTAAAGTCCCCCATTGCCTACCAGGACACAGCAAGCAAGTGGTTAAGAGTTTGGGCTCTAGTGTCAGAGGGTTGAGGGTTAGCTCTGTCACTTTCTGGCTGTGTCTGTTGGGCCAAGTTACTTAACATCTCTGAGCCTCAATTTATTCTCCTGAAAAATGGGATAAGAGTACCTACTTCATGTGGTTATTGTAATGAAGAAACAAGGCAACCAATACAAAGCATTTGGCACATGGGACACGCTGGCTATACTTATTATTATAACATGACAAATCACAGCTCCGGAGCATGCCATGCAAAGTTGTCGGTAGCAGTTAGACAATAGGAAGGACTTCCCAAATTGTAGGGCAGGATTGTCAAAAAGAAGAACCTCACTGTTGCAAGTGCATTACTCACCATCCCCCATGCTGAGACTTCTCTTGGTGCTTTTGCACATGCTGTTCTTCCTGCCTAGAATGCTCTTTCTCTCCTTGCTCATCTGGCAAACTCCTACTCATCAGTTAAGACCTAGTTCAAGCTTCCTGTCCTCTGCAAAGCCTCCCTAGACCCCCGAGCATGGTCTGTCACATCTTCGTGCTCCACCGTCTATTGGGTTAAGAGCCACAGGCCCCAGAACCAGGCTGCCTGAATTAGAATCCCAACTTGTCACTTCCTAGCTGGGTGACCTCAGGCAAATCACTTTGCTTCTCTGGGCCTCGGTTTCCTGATATGGAATATAGGGGTGATGATGCTAATAGTATCTACTTGATAAGGTTATTGTAAGGAGTAAATGGGTTACTATGTGTACAGGATTTGCTCCCACAGCAGGCGCAGAGTAAACACCTGGCGAGGGTGAGCCGCCATGGTTATGCCAGGGCAGGGCTTGGTCTACATATCCATTTCCCCCACCTGGCTGTGAGTTTGGGGGCCAGGGCTGGAGCTGATTGAGCTTATGCTCTAGGTCTCAACCCCAGTACAAGGCTGGCACAGAGCGGACACCAGGCACCTATGCCTGGATGGACAGTCATGAAAGCTCTTCTTTATCAAGAGCTTCCTCATGTGCCAGGCCCTGTGCTGAGCCCCTGATGTGTACCAACTCATTTGGCCTTTAGGATAACCCTAGGAGCTGGGTACTAATGTTCTTCCCATTCTACAGATGAGGAAATTGAGGCCCAGAGGTAAGTGACATAGGGGCCTAGCAAGTGAGCAAGGAGCAGAGCTAAGGTCCATCCTTGGGCCCAGCCGACTCCAATCAACCCCTCTGAGCCTCAGTTTCCTCACGTATAAAATGGGATGATAGCTGTTCTTCCCAGCTCTCAGGTTTGCTGTGTGAATTAATACATGTAAATGTAAGAGGCATCAAGAATGGGCTGTGTCCCCCCTATGAACTGGGTAATGCTTTGTCTAGGATAAAAACAACAACTTTTCTGGGGGTGAGACTGAGTAGCTGACACTCAAACGGCCCAATGCCCCAGTTGAGCCCCTCCCTAGGGTTTGTCTGAAGCTTGGGGCCACAGCAAACTCTTCCCTCTCCCCGTTTCCTGGGCCACTGCCAGCCCCGCCACCCCTTCCCCTCCACCGATGGCCACTGGAGGACAATAGTGGGCAGGCCCAGCCTTTGTGAGAGGGGTCAGGGCAGTTAATCTCAGGCCGGCTGGGGAGGGGAATGTAGGGGACCAGGGGGAGGGAATAGGGGCGTGAGGGGGACAGACAACAAGCGGGCTGGTGAGAGGACGTTGGAGGCAGGGGGCCTGAGAAGTAAAAGCTTGAAACAGGCTTTGGGGAGCGTTTCCTCCGAATGTAGATTTGAGCTCCTATTAAACTTGCCAAAAATTTGTGTTAGCTAATGGATTCTTAATTCTGTCTAAAATGAGAGAGGGAAAATTATGCCATTCATCTTGTATTGGTTTGAAATTACATCTGACACCTAATCGATCATACTGTGGAACATTAACTCTTTGGAAGAGACCCAACTTTTCCTCTCTCCCTCGCTTTCCAGGGCTCTGGAGCCACCCCCCCACCCCTGATTCCTTCTTTTGTATTTCATTAACTAAGCAAAGCTCTGGCTGTCTCTGGGGGTGAGGGGGTGGGAGTTGGAGAGAGGGTTCATTTCAATCAAGGGGGATAACTGGGCCCCCCCATCCCTTGCCTATGATCAGAGCCCCCACTTCCAACCTTCAAGTGACCTCCTCTCTCCTCCTGCTTTTCCCATGCATGCTGAGATGTGGCAATGCAGAATGGAAGGCACTGGGGTGTGGGGTGACCTCAGAGCCACCTTCGGGGCACCAGGGAGAGGCGGGGAGCCAGGCAAAGCTGAGCTGGCACCTGGGGCTGGGGCAGGGGCCGTGGCAGGGGGCTCACCTGCGACTTGCCTGGCAGATGGGTGAAGAGGAGGAGGGCAGATGACAATAGATTTGCCTCTGGGGATCCTGATGAGCTCTGACTGAAAACCCCAACCCCAGACCTGCTTTTCCAGGAGGAAGACTTTCTGGCAGCAGGGAGAACCCATTGGAGGCCGACAGACCTGGGCTGGGATCCTGGCTTCACTCCTGACAAGCTGTGTAACCTTGGGCAAGTTATATAATGCGTCTGAGTCTCAGTTTCCTTCTCTGTCAGGGCAGAATAATAACACCAAGCACAGGGCTGGGATGAGGACTGGATGACATAATACGGGTAAAACTGGGACAGAGCCTGTCGCCTGGCCCACAGTAGGTGCTCAGTAAAGGTGACAAATCAGAGTCCAGGTCTCCACTCCCTCTCGCTGCTCCTGTGGCTTCCCTATCACCCCTCACCTTCCTTTCCCTCTCCCACCTCCAACTCCTTGGCCCCTCCCCGAGGGCAGAGCAAGGGCTGAGAAGCCCCAGGATCAGGCCAGGCTGTGAGGGCCAGCCACAGTTCCTCCTGAGAGCGCATGGAAGGAGGCCTGGGCTTCTTTCTGCACGGCCCCCGGCCCTCCTTCTCCTGGAGCTCCTCTTTCTCCTCCAAAAGTTATGGGGGCCGTCTCCTGTGTAGATAACTCTCTCAGCAACTCCCAGCCTGCCTAAAAGGTGGAGTCCCTTGCGGAAGGGAAGCTCTAGGTTAGACCAGAGGATGGGGCACTCTAGCTGGGAGAAAGCCACTTGCTTTTACTTGGGACCCTCTGACCTCTGCCTGCAGATTCCAAAGGGCTCCTGTTCCCAATTTTGGCGTCCCATAATTTTGCTGCAGAAGGGTAGACTGGGCGGGGAGTGGGGATTTGGTCCCTCAAGGGCAAGAGAGAGCAAAGGGAAACAGCTGGGGGTGAGAAAGGGTAGAGGGCAGGGACATCACCTCCAATCCTATTTCTCAGGACATGCCATGGCTTCTCCCTTCACTTGGCCCTGGACACTATGGAAAGGGAAGGTTCCAGGGCCCTCAAGCTCCTCCTGAAGGGGGTTATCATGAAAGGAATGTGGCATGGAGCTGGCCTCTGGTACAGGACAGTAACGGGGAGCTGAGATGCCTCTTCCTTGGAAATGTGGGCTACCTCTGGACCTTCTTAGTGTAGACGTCACTCTCAGAAAGCACCTACAAATACCTGAATGAATGAATCAATGTGAACTGAAAGGCCCAGGCTGGTTTCAGCAACCAGACAAGGTCACAAAGGGAAGCATGGGTTCCTATCAGATATCTGTTCTAAGTGCAGGAAAGAATGGCCTAGAATGCCCTGACTGTATTTTTGGGCTTTGTGGAGGAGCCCCAATGTAGAGACTAAGAATGACAAGAAAATCTCATCCAGTTCCCTTATTTTACAGAGGAGGAGGCTGGGACTCAGAGAGGGAGGTGTGATAAGCCAGAGTCACAGGGCGAGGCAGGGAAGCCAAGAAATTGGGCTTTTGACCTGTCCACTGTGTCATAAATCTGAAGGGACATTGTCTAGGCCACTTGTCCAGCCCCAGGAGAACCTATAGGGGCTGGAGCTGGGGGGGCAGTGAGGAGGGCTGCTGAGAGAGGCTTTCCCTGAGAGAGAAGAGCACGGGGGGCTGGGGAGGTTTCCTAGCTCCCTCTCCCACCCCAACAGACACACACACACACACACACACACACACACACACACACACACACACATACACACAGAGGCAGGCAGGAATTTTATTTCCAAATGTCCCTTCTCTGGGGAGCTCACTGTTTCCCAGGAGATGCCTGGTGGAGATGCCCCTTCCTGCCAGCCTCCCTGGCAGCCACTAGGCGGCTGTGGCTTCCTCTTCTGCCTGGAGACGCCACAGCCAGGGTCCCACGTGGCTTGTATTAATAGGAAGTGAAGCTGAGAGCTACAGGCAGGCGCTGAGGACTGGCAGGCCAGACAGCGGCGGGTGGATGGGCCGCTGGGCCAGTGGGTAGACTGAGGCAGGCACACACAGGGCCACACTGTTCAAGGGTCTTGGGTGGCTTAGCAGGCCTAGATACATGTGCTGACCTGCCTCTGGTTACCAGAGGGAAAAAATGCTCCCTAGGGTCTTTTTTCCAAACTGGGAATGTTTTTATTGTGATTTCCTCTTGAATATAAAAGTAATGCATGATTGTTGTAAAAATAGGTAATTCCAACAAAAAGAGGTTGAACAAAAGCCTCAGAGTCAAATTTTAGAAACTGTCTTTTTCCCGTAGGAAAGTATTTAGCCTCTTACTAAAGAGTCCAGGGGAAAAGTCTGCAGTATTCAGGAAGGAGAGGGGAAGCATCATGACACTGTGGAATGTTCTAGAATCTGGGAGGCCCCCTGGCAGTACAAACCCCCTTGTATTGGAGACGTTGCTGTATCCATCTGTTGACCCACAGAAGATCAGTGGTTTCACAGAGGAGTGTTTCCCACCGTCTGTGTTCATTCCCACACGCTCACCTGCTGGGTGCGCCATGCTGCCCCACTGTGGTCACCAGTAAATATGGGTTGGAAGAATAAATCAATGAATTTACAGAAGAGGAAACAGGCCCAGAGATAGACACTGCGTTGCCAGAGTGGCCCAGATCGTGTTCACAAACACAACAGGTCTGGGAAAATGGCCTCAAGTCCTCTACCAGCTCCCTCTTTCCCAGGGGTGAGGAGGACTAAAGGTTGGAGTTACCCAAATGGGTCAAGCCCATAGGAGGAATTTCCCATGCTGGCTCTCGGACAGGACAGAGCTGGGGCACTAGAGGGAGACAGCCAGGGTTTGTAGAAAGAGAAGCCCCACGCAGAGAGGGATAGGAGTGGCGGAGAGCCTGATGTGAATTTAGATGCTGAATCCATGTCATGCCACGGAGGTGGAGAGAAGTTTTGCCCCTCTACTCTGACAAGGGGGCAGCTTTGGCTGGAAAGTTCAAGGTCATCTTTCTAGTTAAGAAGGGATTTAAGCATATAGAAGGGACTCCCTCAATAGGATTCACCGAAAACAGGAGGGATGGAGGCCAGCCCCTCATTTCCCTTTCTTCTTCTTGCCAGAGAACTTAGGTAGGATCCTGCCATGGAAACATTACATATTATCCCATTTAGCCACTGACAACTGCTAAGTCTTAGCCCTACTGTACAGATGAATAAACCATGGCTAAGAAAGGCAAAGTGACTTGCCCAGTTCACAAACCAAGTGGCAGAACTAGAAAGACTCTGTTCTCAGGCCTGGCTCCCAAACGCTCTTTCTACTAGGTCTCAGCACTTAAGTCTGGGGGTCGGTGGGCACACCCTGCCAGATTCTGGGACAGGTCCTCTCCCTCACAGAGGCCTTCCTTTGAGCTCGCATCCGTGCCAGGTGTCCTGTGTGGCTTGGGCAGACCGTGTCCCTGACTCCCCTGAGAAATGTACTCAAGCTGCCCAGGGAGTCACGTGATAAGATCTATGTCACCAGGCCTTGGCCCACGTGACCAATGCTCCTGGATGTCACCTTTCTCATTTTGCGGGGGCTTGTTCTCCTGAAGTTCTCAGTCCCCCACCGTGCTCCTTCCCCACCCGAACCCCTCCATATCGTCCTGGAGAACGCAAAACGAAGACGGCCGTTCGTGGCTCAGAGTGGGCACTTGGGCAGAAGCATCTAGCCGGACCTCCTCCTTGGGTCCCTGCTGGCCCACCAAGGGGGCAGAGGCCGGGGCTGGCGCTCCCTCTCTGGCCTGTCGGACGCAGCATGGCACTAAGAGGCCGGCAGCCCGAAGAGCCGATGGGAGCGAGGGCCCGGGCAGGGGCCCGCAGATGCCGCCTCCGCCCCCCTTCCTTGGCCTGGGCCCCCACGGTGTCGGGGAGCAGGAGGAATCAATCAGGATAATGAAGCCGCAGCCTGCCACGCACTGCGGGGGCACTGAGGAGCGGGGGCCAGTGCCAAGTCCGCCAGACGGTTCGGAGTAGCCGAGCCCAGCGCGGCCCGGCGGCAGCGGCGGCGGCGGCAGCGGAGAAAACCCAGAGCCGGCGCGCGAAGGCCGGACGCAGCTCCGCGCAGGCCCCTGGCAACCGCGCCTTGGCAACCGGGACGCCCGAGAGAAATCTTAAAGCTGCAGCGCCTCTTTCCCCGCCGCTACCGTCGCCGTCTGGACCCCAGGGGAAAGGGTCTTGCAGAGAAGGGTTTTTGGTGGGAGTCAGGCTCTGTGCCTCTGGGGACTTGGGGGTCCGACTCGTACTCTCACTCGTTTATTTATTAAATGTATATTGAGCCTACGTGCCTGAGCATGGGCTAGACACTGGGGAGGGGAACGAGCGGTGATTAAAAATGAACGAGATCCTGCCAAGAGGAGTTCACAGTCTAGCGCGCAAGGCAGACCAGAATGGCTGAGGTGAGCAGAGCTCTGTGTTATCCAGAATGAGGGGACTTCGGCTGGAGAGCTGAGGGCCGCTGTAAAATATTCCGGCAGCACCTGCCTTGCTCCAGGCTGTGGGTTGGACACTTCTTTCCTGAGCTGTGTTTTTATCCCTCCAACATCCCTGTGAGATGGCTATTATTATTATTATCATCACCATTATCGATCACATTTTAAAGATCAAGAATTAGAAGCCCAGAGAGGTGAAGAGATTAGCCAAAAATCTTGTTTTATTTTTTGGAGACTCTAGGACTGGGTCATAGGCCTTCTGACTCTGGCCAACTTTCATTACACATGATGCCTGCAAGGTTAGACCAGAGTGAGGGCTTCCCAATATAAATTGTATAAGAAGTGAGAAGGGAGAAAGGGCAGCTGAAGGAAGAGAGACGGCTGCTTCACCCTTCTGCTGCCCACTACCCTGACCCTGTCTGCCCCTGTCCTCATGCACAGGCCTGGATGTGGGCAGAGGGCTAGATGAGGTGACCTCCAGACGTCCCTCTGGTGCCATGATTTGATAGCTCCTGCCTGAAGTCCAGGCACTGTGCCACCCTTCTGGGCAGCGGTAGTTGGCAGGGGGCTGCAAATTGGGCGGGGAATCCAGGCTTCTGAAATGAGGGGTCAGGGTTGGTGGGGGAGAATAAGAGGGTGGTAAGGGGGCTTTGGCAAAAGAAAGCTTAAGCCAGTATCACTAGGAAGCTGGGCCTCATCTTTCCTTCTCTTGTCCACCTATCTTCCTCTTTCTGCACATCCATTCAGGCAAGAAATCTGTGCCAGGACCTGGAATAGGCTCAGAGGATACTGGGGAGGCAAAATCATGCTGGCTTTGGAGCTGAGCTCATCTGGTTTCAAATCCCAGCTCTGACATTTACCAACTATGTGACCTTGAGCAGGTGACTCAATCTCTCTGAGCCCCAGTTTCCTTATCTAGAGGCATTTATATCTACTTTTCAGGGATATTGCAAAACTTAATTAAAGTAAGAAAAATGTACAGTGTCTGACACATGGTAGATAATAAATGATAAATTTAAAAATGTCTTTGCTTATTTTGGTAGTCTGATAATAGCTCCCAAAGATATGTCCATGTCCCAAACCCCAGAACCTGTGAATGTTACCGTATCTGGAAAAAGGGTCTCTGCAGATTTGATTAAATTAAGAATCTTGAGATGGGGAGATTATTCTGGATTATCCAGGTGGGCCCTACATAACACCACAAATGTCCTTATAAGAGAGAGACAAAAGGCTGGACACGGTGGCGGTGGCGGCTCACACCTGTAATCCCAATACTTTGGGAGGGCAAGGCGGGAGGATTGCTTGAGGTCAGGAGTTCAAGACCAGCCTGATGGCTGGGCTTGGTGGCTCACGCCTGTCATCCTAGCACTCTTGGAGACTGAGGCAGGAGGATCGCTCGAGGTCAGGAGTTCAAGACCAGCCTGAGCAAGAGTGAGACCCCATCTCTACTAAAAATAGAAAGAAATTAATTGGACAACTAAAAATATATAGAAAAAAAATTAGCCGGGCATGGTGGCGCATGCCTGTAGTCCCAGCTACTCGGAAGGCTGAGGCAGAAGAATCGCCTGAGCCCAGGAGTTTGAGGTTGCTGTGAGCTAGGCTGATGCCACAGCACTCTAGCCCGGGGCCACAGAGTGAGACTCTGTCTCCAAAAAAAAAAAAAAAAAAAAAAAAAGACCAGTCTGAGCAGAGCGAGATCCTGTCTCTAAAAAAATAGAAAAAGTAGCTGGGCATCATGGCATGTGCCTGTAGTCCCAGCTACTTGGGAGGCTGAGGCAGGAAGATTGCTTGAGCCCGGGAGTTTGAGGTTGCAGTGAACTATGATGACGCCACTGCACTCTACCCCAGGACACAGAGCAAGACCTTATCTCAAAGAGAGAGAGAGAGAGAGAGGCGCAAAGGGAGATTATATACACACAGAAGAACAGAAGGTGATGTGAAGATGGAGGCAGAAATTGGAATGATGGGGTCACAAGCAAAGGAATGCAGCAGCCACCAGAAGCTGAAAGAGGCAAGGAACAGATTCTGCCCTAGAGCCTCCAGAGAGAGTGTGGCCCTGGCAACACTTTGATTTTGGCCCAGTGAAATTGATGTTGAACCTCTGGCCTCCAGAAATGTGAGAGAATAAATTTCTGTTGTTTTAAGACACAAGGTTGTGGTAATTTGTTACAGCAGCCCTGGGAAACTAATGCACTTATATTGGTGATTGAGTCTTGAACAAAACCCAGGAGTCCATGGCCTAGTGGGAAAAGAGAGAAGTAAATAGACAGTGCATAGGGGCACCCAGAACGGAGCCACCTTGCCAGAACTGGGGAGTGGAGGAGTAAGGTAGGTAAGGCTCTTAGAGTTGGAGGGGACTTAGCCAGATGAGGGGCTAGTGCAGGAAGGGCATTCCAGGCAGAGAAAACATGGGAAAAGACATGGAGTGGGAGAAACACTGCCTTCAGGAAACTGCCCACATTCGGGATGGCAGGTGTGTGGGGAATGGGGAATGGCATGACGGAACTGCTGAGGTGGGCAGCAGAGGCAAGAGGGCCGAGGACCTTGGCTTCCCCCCGAGAATGGAATCAGCCCTTCCACCCTGCACTGGCACTGTGCCCCAGATCAGAGAACCCCAGACTGTCAATACTGAAAAAAAGCCTTAGGAACCAATGAATTAATCTTGTCATTGTACACATAGAGAAACTGAGGCCCATAGAAAGTGAGCCAATCCAGGGAATAAGCTAAAACCAGATGGCTGCACTTTGGCCTCTCTCTTGAGCCTGTGTGTCCCATGTCTGAGAGTCTCAGAGATGCTGCCCGGAGGGCCCTCTGCAATGCACTTCCAAAAAGCACCAACCCTGTGGTCTCTAAACAAAGAGGGTGTTATTTGCATATTATTTGCATGCTGCTAATTAGATAAGAGGCAGATTCATTCAGGCCCTCCCCTTCATGTCTCCCTGTCCTATCTCACTACATAGAGTTGTTCTCCCTCATACATTTCTTGACCTCAGCAACTTCTCCCAGAATTGCAGCTCAGGCCTTACCCCTCAAGTTCTCTTACCTAGGTCCAGTTCAACACCTACCATATTATGCATTTGGTCCTGCCTGGAAAAATTGCCTGGTGGGTCTTTAGTGTATCTACTCCAGGTGGAGGATCTTGGAGTAGGTTACAGCGGAAAAGGAGGTGATGGGCTGTCCAGCTTGAGGTTTTTTCTGGGAATGGGGAGAAGTGAGTTCCATCTCCTGGTAGCCCAGGGGCCATCTAAATGGGGCTGTGGAGGTGGGGGAGGAGGGCATTCCTTGGGGATCTGGTGGGCAGGTGCCAGCTGCCTGCCCCAGGCCTGCCCCAAGCCTCTTGGCTGGCAGCCATACCAGCCCCTGGAGGAGCTGGCTCCTTCTTTAAGGGAGGGGGAATCCTGGGGAAGGTCTGGGAGCATCCCTTGGCCTGGTAGCCTAATATGGGTAAGGTTGAGGTTACCATGTGAGTTACTGTGGATCCGCCACTGGGGACAGCACATCCAGATTCTCTAGGCTACCATCAACCCAGAAAATTGTGAGGCACTCTGCTAAACTAAGCATGGTGTCTCCTTGAGGGCAGGTACTCAAAAAATGTTTTCTGATAATGAGGGGCCATCTAAGTTTTGGAGACAAGTAAGGAGACGGGATCACAGGGAGGCACAGATTCTGCCTCTCTCACCTTCCACTAGCCCCTTCTTCCCTTTGAAACCAAGGCTGTGCTCACTACCTCTCCCAGATGAGATGTCTGAGCCTGTCATCTGGTGGTCAACAGAGAAGGCACCACACTGTGGCCAAGACAGGTGCACAGGATGACCTCAGGTGCCCGCTGCCCCCATCCTGGCAGAGGAGCTGGGGGGCTCTGTCTCCATAGCTGACTCCAGGTAGCTGCCAGGAGCTGGGGAGTTAGGATCTGTAGAAAAACCTGGGGCAGTTTAGGTAGGTTAGCAACTTGCAGAGGCCAGCTTGCTCTGGGGTCAGGATAGTGGCCTGGATAGGGAAAGAAAGACTGCCCTCCATGTGTTGATAATTCCTCTCCATGCATGGGTGGTGTGTGAGTTACACGTATATGTGCTACAGGCCCCTCAGCAAGCATCCCAACCGGCATGCACAGCTGTGTACACACATCCCACTGTGCACAAATATATGCTATGTGTGAGTATCTTCGTGGAATTCTCCCTTCTCTCTTCTCTGTGGAACAGGCCTTCTCTTCTTGATTCCTGGTAAATGGGAAGGGAGGGAGTAAGCCTCAGTTTCACTGCTCCCAGCCCTGCACCCTCCATTTGGCCATTTGCCCATGACAGCAAGAAGTAGATCCCTTCTTGGTCCTGAGCAGGGGACCCCAGCTCCTTACTGGTCCAGAAGACCCACCTTGTACCAATTCCTCTGCCCTGGTAGCTCCCTATTCCCTCCCTATTCCCCTACTGTGTCCCATGCCACTACCTCCTCTAGTGTTCAAATCAAAGGGAGAGGTGGGAGGAACTTGGGGTGATCCTGTGGGTGTGGGAGGAGGAAGGGTGGATCAGATACTGTTCGATTTTGCCCGGGTCCCATCGGAGCACTGCTGCTCATTTAAAATTCCGATTTAAAGCCGAGCGGCTCTTTAAATTTCCACATTAGCATGCCGCCCTGATGCCAGGCCAAGATGTTGGGATGGATTTGGCAGGAACGCCTCCAACAGCGGCAAGCAGCAGCATTTGCCAGCAATAAAACAACGCATGAATAAAAGAAGGCCGCTTGGCAGCAGCAGCAGCCCAGGTAGTTGGGTAAGCCCAGGAGGGGCTCTCATATGTGGGGGCTGAGAGGCAGGAAGGCCCATGCAGGGGCATGTGTGAGTGTAGGCCTCTGTGGCTCTCTTGGCCCTCACTCCCAATAGATGCCTGCACTGGAATCTGGGGTGAGGGCCCAGGGAAGACTGGGGTTTCTCCCTTGTGTCTGTCTCACCCCTTTCCCCCAGGGTTATTTTCTTAGAGGGGACAGATGTTGCCTTTGATAAGGACACAAGGACTTGGCCTGCAGCCTGAGTTGTCCTGCTTCATTAGGGGCCCAGAAACCAGGTGGGGTCAAAGAGAGAAACACTGCTCAGAATGGCTCCCCGATCCATGACCCCAGATACCTGGGTGCTTTGGGGACTGTAAGGATAAGGGGACTGAGTGAGAGGCTGCTGTGACGACTGGGTACTGCGGCTGAGCTGGGTCAGAGAGATGCTCTGGGCTGGGAGGTCTGTAATTGTCTGTGTGCTTGTCCAGGGTTAGTAATGGGGAGTGGCCACAGAGAGCAAGGAGCTACCAGGCCTGGCCTAACTTTAACTCTTCACAGACTTGGGAATTTTGTTTGAGGTCAGATGGCAAGGGCAGCAAAGGAGTCAGACAGAGCCCTGAGCTAGAGGCTGGATACCTCCTAGAGGTCATTTCATCCACCCCCTGCTTCCCAAGGTCTAGAGAGTACAGCCCCAAAGGATTTGCTGTTCCTGGATCCTGTGTTCCTCTGCTCCAGTTACCTGGCTGAGGCTCATAACCCAGCTCCCCAGACATTTCAAGGAGCAAGCAGCCTGTCCTGCTTTTGGGAAAGTGTCTATCCCTCCTACTTGGTTTAACCATCTCCTTTCCTGAAGCCCAGGGGAAGAGTACAGAAGCAGACAGAGGGGTGGTAGCAGATGGTCTCTGCAGTCTCAGCTAAGGCAGAAAGGAAAGATTTTCTTCAGAGCACCCTTCTCTGATGGAACTCACCTCCCTCCCTTCCAGCTCACATGAGTGATCCCAGGCCCCCATGTGGGAAAAAATTTGGGGGACTCTGAATTCTCTTAATCCCTGGAGAAGCTAGAGAGCAGACAGGCAGGGCCAGACTCTGGCACAGCAGAGGTCCCGTATCTTGGAACTAGAGCTGGTCCTGTCCTGATAGCTCTTTCCAGGGAGAACGAGGCAGCTTGACCTCCCAGGTACCCTGTTCCCTGGTCCACACATTGGAGTGGGTCAGCTCAGGGTGAGGGAGTGGCTAAGAAACTGAGTTTAGGCCAGAGAGATATCCCTTTGTCATTTATTCATTCATTCAACAAATATTTACCAAACAGCTGCTTTATGCCAGGCACTGTTGCTGGCACTGGGAGCACATTGGCAAACACAGACAGATATGGTCAGTGCCCTTGTGGAACTTCCCATCCAATGAAACTAGGATCATTATTCAAATGACTACACAAATAAGTATGAGATAACTCTGCTAAGTTCTCTGAAAGAAAGATATATAATGAAAGTGTACAATTGGGGAACCTGACTGAGTCTAAGGTGTCAAGGATGAGCTTGCAAAGGAGACAGAGAAAGAGCAGTCAAAGCTGTAGGAGACTTGGCAGTGACATCACAGAATAAAAGGAGAAGGTGGTCAACTGTGCAGGGATGCTGGGAGCTGATGAGACACCTATTTGTCCTGACTCCTCACGCACTAGTTGTGAGTACAGGTATGGAAAGGCTCTGGCATTATGCCTGGCTCACAGGTGGTGCTCTGTAATGTTAGCTCCTTCTCCCCCTCCCCAAGCTGAGCCTCACTCCAGGGACCCCAGATTTCTGGAACAAAGGAGCTGCCAGGTTTAGTCTCCTGTCAACTCATGCCCCCAAGCCCCAGCCATCCAATCTTCAGTGAAAGGCCCCTTCTCCAGATTAGTCCCATTACCTAGAGCCCTACCATTCCCTAACCTACTTCCTCTTCTGTACTGGTCTTCCACAAAGAGGAGCTGGGGACTGGGTCTTGGAGAAAGATGCCATTCTGGCCTTGCTTCTGGAGCTGAGCCTGAGAAGAGAAGAGGAGAGAGCTGGAATCCCCAACACCTTCCAGCACTGCCTGGGGTGAATCTGAGTGTCTTAGGTGGAGAGAGGGACTAGTGGGGAGATGGGGAGGGGTGTTGCCCACCCATGACGGCATAGAGCCCAGAGCCTTTTCCATTGCAGACACCCCATCTGTCTCCCACAGAAGGCTCGGGTTGGAAGAGGTGCGGAGAAGGCGGGTATGGTGGGTGAAACTGTACAGTCTGTGAGCTAGCACGATGGCAGTGAAGGTGTTGACCGAGGGAAACAGTGGAGGGTCAGGGTGAGGTGTCAGCAGGGCTGCTGAGGACTACAGGTCAGAGGTTGGGACTGGAGGTGAGAAGGATAATAGGGAAAAGCCGCATGACTCTCCCTGGAATGCTTCAAGTTTAATTTTGATTTATAGCTTCCTGCCCACCAACCAGAGAGCAAAGAGTTATACCCCTTCTGCTAACAAACTAATGGAAGACCAGCAGATAGGAGAGCAGTGGGAAGGGGCATTCCTAAGTCCAGGGCTGACCTGGATTCATGATGTCTCCCTCTCCCTAGCAATCAGTTTTTAGGCCTTAAAATAATATTTTAATTTTCAGAGTGTTTCCTTTCACATATTATCTTAAATGATCCTGCTACAGTCCAGTGAGGTAAACATTATTATTATTCTTGGCCTACAGAAGAGGCAACAAGGGCTTTAAAAATTAAGTGGATAATAATTTGGGGATCACAGGAGAGTGAGAGGAGGACCCAAACCCAGGTACCCTGACTTTTGTATACAGGCCATGTAGACCTTCCTTGTTCAGTTTTGGGTGATATTGTACAGCTCCCACTGGCAGATCAGATGTGGGGTTTTCTAGCAGAGAGCTTTAAAAGAACTCCTTCCTAGTGACTGAAAAACTTTCGAAGGTACCCAGACCTTGGTGGCCACACATCAGCACAGCCCCCTCTCCTGGATACCAGCATCCAGACACCAGGAAATATAAGATCTGATGGCCTCTGACATACAGAAATACAAGAGAGACCTAGACTGGAAGTGGCCCGGAAGCAGGAGCAGGGAAGAATGTAGGGAGTGGAAAATGCTAGCCTGCCTCTGGGAGGCCGAGGCGGGTGGATCGCTCAAGGTCAGGAGTTCAAAACCAGCCTGAGC